>JADDOH010005712.1:0-48058 GCA_016648135.1 Agrypnia vestita | reverse complement strand
TTATGTAAGATTTCTACGTAGATTTCTCAACCCGCTCATCGTTACTACAAATATTTATATTTTAAAGAGTGTTTAGACTTATATTGTGTTGGTACGAGTACATAGATAAACTATGATGCGGGGATATCTCAGTTTTGCATTTTACTTTTATTTAATCTGCGTAGCGATCTGCGAAAGCATTCCGATATATTTAGGTTAGATTGAATTGGCAGCATCACGTTCGCTATTTATAGTCTAATTAAGTAGTACCGTGATTTTTTATCGCAGTTTTCTCCGATGTCTCGGAAAATAAACGTCTACACTTCTCTGTAAGGCACCGCTCTTGCGGTCACGTTGTGCTAACATTATTCGATATTAGTAGAATCGTGTTCTACGAAACATTAGTAAGTAGGATGCTTCCTCGAGAGAGTTTGAAAAACATCATCTAACCGTCTTTTTACCACTTAAACCGGTGAGGACGAGTCGGAATGTTCGTGTTTCGCCGCTTTCTCGTACGTTTTATATTTACATTATGGCCGCTGTGTTTACCTCCTCAGCCGACGTCCGAATGAACGTCTCTAAGAGAGGATTTACTATGCATTATTATTTTACACGTTCTCTGCTAATGTCTGGGTAATAACATGGACAACACGTCGATATCTTCGTGCCGTAATGTCTAGTAGAAACAAAGTGATGATGACAGGTTTGCGGCTAATGTTTGGCAGGTTCCAAGTTGTGTGATGTATTAGGTCCTTACATATGAAATTGGTGTTTTGCCGTACTGGCAAATTTGATCTCAAATATCTTCTCTTTGGTTAGGAATTCCAAATCCAAATTTATACAGCTATTTACTCATGTATTTGTGTTTTGAAAATTATAATTCATTTGTTTTTTCCTCAATTGTTTTTTTCTCTGCGTCACTCAGTTTACAAAATGAAAAACTTGAAATATCGCGTTATTTACGAGTACGGGTTCCACCGTGGCACCAGTGCTGCAGAAACGGCTCGAAGGATTAATGATGTGTATGGCAACGGTGCCGCAAAAGAAAACACAGTGCGTTTTTGGTTCCAACGTTTTCGTTCTGGAAATTTCGACCTGCAGAACAAGCCCCGTGGACGG
The DNA here is from genome assembly GCA_016648135.1 of Agrypnia vestita. Taxonomy (NCBI): domain Eukaryota; kingdom Metazoa; phylum Arthropoda; class Insecta; order Trichoptera; family Phryganeidae; genus Agrypnia; species Agrypnia vestita. The sequence continues at coordinate 46,960 of JADDOH010005712.1, read as the reverse complement.
CCGGAGACCAAAGTTGATAATGAAGAATTGAAGGCTATTGTGGAAGCGGATCCATCGCAAACCACATCCGAGTTAGCTGCAGGCTGCGGTGTTAGTGATAAAACTGTTTTAATCCACTTGAAGCAAATTGGTAAGGTGAAAAAGCTTGAAAGGTGGGTACCTCACGAATTGAGTGAAGCAAATCAACAAACGCGCGTTGACTGCTGCGTTGCATTACTCAACCGGCACAATAATGAAGGGATTTTAAATCGAATCATTACCTGTGATGATAAGTGGATCCTGTACTATAATCGGAAGCGCTCATCGCAATGGCTGAACCCTGCCGACCCAGCCAAACCATGCCCCAAGCGAAAATTGACTCCAAAAAAGTTACTTGTGAGCGTTTGGTGGACTAGTGCTGGTGTCGTTCACTACAGCTTTCTTAAATCTGGCCAGACGATTACGGCAGATGTCTATTGTCAGCAACTGCAAACCATGATGGAAAAGCTAGCTGCTAAACAACCGAGTCTGGTTAATCGCTCTAGGCCACTGCTGCTTCATGATAACGCTAGACCACACACTGCACAACAGACGGCTACCAAATTAGAAGAGCTTCAATTGGAATGTCTAAGACATCCAACGTACTCTCGGGACCTTGCCCTAACAGATTACCATTTTTTTCGAAATTTGGATAACTTCTTGCAAAGGAAAAAATTCAACTCCGATGGGGCAGTCCAAACCGCCTTCAAAGATTTTATTGATTCCCGTCCGAATGGTTTTTTTAGTAAAGGGATCGATGAACTACCTATGAGATGGCAAAAGTGCATAGATAGCAATGGTACATACTTTGATTAAATAAATATATTATAATAAAAAAAATCGGCTTTATGTTCCTCCCATACTAAACGCCAATTACATATGTAAGGACCTAATATCTATTGTTAATAGCAATATGTTTAATTATATTTACTTCGTTATCATAATCAATGGTATTAAGGGGAATTTTAATTAATCTATTTAACATGGAATGGAAGCTGGCCATTTTATGCGCTGTCGGATGGGAAGACGATGCAGGAATTACGGTATCGGTATGTGTGGGTTTTCGGTAAATGTTAAATTGTAACTTATTATTATTAACTTTGATAGAGAGGTCCAGAAAATTTAAACTATTATCTTCATTTTGATATTTGATATTTTTGTGTTGTACATTAAGGTAAGCGAGAAAAGAATCTAGTTGTCTATCAGTGCCCGTGAAGATACAAAATATATCGTCCACGTATCTATACCAACTGAGGATACATGAATTAACGAGGGGGTGATCTGAATTTAACAAGTCTATTTCAAGTTTGTTTAAAAATATATCGGCTAGAATGGGAGATATTGGGGAATCCATGGGTAAACCGTCACGTTGTTCGTAAAAAATATTATTGAATTCGAAATAATTTTGGTTCGTGCAGACATTGAATTTATTTATTTTATTTTTTTATTAAATTAAAATTAAAAGAACCTAAAAGACAGAAAGCAATACACCACACTACACGAAACCACAAGTACATATATGAATGTCAGCTATGGTGTCCCACAGGGATCAATCCTAGGACCATTACTCTATATAATATACATAAATGACCTGGAGCAGCTAAATATTAAACGCAAAATAATACTCTATGCGGACGACCTCGGAATATTTTACGAAAACAATAATGACATAGAAACCACAAAACAAATCAACAAAGACATAGATATATTAACTGAATGGACAAAAAGAAATATACTAACCTTAAACGCTCAAAAATGTAACTACATTAACTTTGAGGCCAAACGGAAAACGCATAAAATGGAGATAAAAATACATAACGAAACACTTACTGAACTAGGAAAAAAAATACTAAATACTTAGAACTCAACATAGACAGACATCTCAAATGGACCAAATAGATAAAGTATTATGATATAATAGTTTATCTATTTGGTATTATAATATAATATAATTTCAAATAGACAAAGTAATTGACTCACTGACAAAACTGACCAGCCTATTCCACAAAATACATGAAATCACACCAAAGACCATAAAAATTCTGATGTACCAGGCATACGTCAAGAGTAGAATAGGATATTTGATACCCTTCTGGGGAACCGGAAACAAAACTAACCTAAACAGACTCCAGCGACAGCAAAACAAAATATTAAAAATGGTCTATGATCTGAAATACCGGACACCAACTGAAACTGTATACCGTATAACACAACAATTAAACATCGAAAACATTACAAAAATGGAAACACTTAAAATCATTCACAGACTAGCAATTGGCGAAATACAAGACGAAGACATAAAATTACACAAAATACACGAAAAACACCAACACAACACTAGAATGGCTCAAAACTATGACATAACACACGCCAAAACAAAAACAGGACAATCCCGACTAATTTGCAACGGACTAAAACTATACAATGATCTGCCACAACAGACCAAACAACTGACCACTGACAAATTCAAAACAGATGTGACAAAAATATTAAAACTCGGCCAACTATAAAAAAATTACCTTGTATCTAAAATATATTATTATATTTTCTTATATTGAATCATGTAAAAATGTTACCCATAAAGCTCTTAGGTTTCCATTACTTTTTAAATAAAAAAAATTAAAATTCACCATGGAGATAGAAAAAGAAAATAAACTACCATTTCTGGATGTAGAAGTGAAAAGGAACACAGATGGTAGTCTCGGGCACAGAGTCTAAAGGAAGCCGACCCATACGAACCGCTACTTGCGTGCAGATTCCCACCACCACCCAGCGCAGAAGAGAGGTTTAATTAATACCTTAGCTACGAGAGCTAAACGAATATGCCAAGAAGAACATCTGCAGGAGGGGATTCGTACACTGAGCGACGCGCTAGAAAGCAATGGATACCTAAGATGGCAGATACGGCACATCATAAGAGCCAAATCTAACAGCTCCGATAAAAAACACAGAAGCTGAGATCAAAGGGATTGCTTTCTTGCCTTATATCCATAATGTAACAGACAGGATTGCCAAAGCGCTCAAGAAACAGAAGATTAAGACAGTGTTTGGCACAAACAACAAGGTTAAGGACCTCTTAAGACCAGCGAAGGATCGGGATCCCCTTGAGACCGACGGTGTTTACAGGCTCGACTGTCAAAATTGCAAAAAAGTGTATGTGGGACAAACAAAACGCCCGATTTCAAAGAGGGTTGATGAGCATAAAAGAGCATGCAAACTCGGTCACCCGAAAAATCGGCATTGGCTGAGCACTTTCTAGATACCGGCCACCATTTTTCATTTGAGCCGAAAATCTTAGGAAAGCCCAAAAGTCACCACACGCGCCTGGTCAAAGAAGCAATAAATATACAAGACATCAGCCCTGATGATGGACCCTGCAATGGGATCCGAAACGTCGGCCCGAAAGGTCGTAACAACACGACATAATACCCCAGTAAACACAAACTTGAAAAAAAAAAAATATACAAGCACCCGGTAAACATTAATAGGGATGGCGGTCTTAAGTTAAAAACATCGTGGTATCCGGCGCTGCAGGATAAATCAAATCGACGATCCGCACAGTCCGACATCCGTTAGTAGATACATAACATATACAACACTACATCAAGACACACACCTTGCTTTCGACACGGTATTGCAATCCAGTATTTAACATAATACAAACTTGGAGACACCCTGACTTTGGTACGGTATTGCATGGCAATACTTAACATACACTTCAACACTCACTCATCACATCAGCCCCGATGATGGACCCTGCAATGGGATCCGAAACGTTGGCCAAAGAGGTCACATATATACGGCAGAATATTCCAGAAAACTATACACAGAAGATCTTTTAAGATTCTGTCCACGGCCTCTATATGTGCTCTATGGCTCATGGTGCATTCATCCTACATAATCAATGAGGCGTCTTGTAGTAATTTACCAAGAGGCCAATTTTTGCGGATAGAACATGTAGATTGTTGCTCAAGATTTACGGATAACGGAAGTTTAAAAGTAGAATGAGCAGTTTTTCCATACTTTAAGAGAGTTGCAGCAATTCCTGACGAAGCAACTGCTATCGCTATCTTCCCTGATTGTCTTATCTTAGCAAGTATCAAATTTGCAAGAATAAAAATTTACAAGAAAATTTGCCAGTGCTACCTGGCGCATCCAAAAAAAATAATTTCTTTTGTTATTATTCACGCTATCGACTATAGTCTCAAAAGCATGTCTTTGATCTGGGACTAATTTTGGCAGGTTTTCATTGACAAAAGCGGTCAAATAATTTCTATTATAGTTATGTGCTATTGTAGCTGTAGCTTGTTTGTATGAACTGAAGAAGTTAATCCAAAATCACTTAGGCTTTTATCATTTAATTGTAATAGTTTATTTTCTATTTATATCAAACCTTTGTTATAAATGTCCTCACTGTATGATAAGGCGAAGTCTGATTTTGCTGCCTGATTCTGTGTCTAATATCTTCACATAAATCGTTTTTGAAATTGTCCCATAATTTCAAAATGAATGAGGTTGGACCGCGTACGTGATGCAGCAACATCCTAAGATAAAAACACCCTGATTGAGAAGGATTTACACCGTAGACTCTTCCTAAAGCGGCATCTTATTTTATGCCTGGATGGCCAACAACGTTCTCACCACGCCTTTATTATTGGCCCATGTGTAGTATTGCGGAATTTCGAGGTATAGAAGTGTCTTTGCGAATTCATCTTCATGACAGAGCTCAAAGAAAGCCAGCGAAGTAGTTTTACGTGGGTTTTGGGCCACTTGTTCAGCCGTTTCTGCGGTAAAATGTGATTTATTTGGATAAGTATTAATACCCAGGTACGAATAATGTGGCCTAGTTTGTACCGGCGCAGCTTTACATATTTTAACATAAAAAGTAGTTATTGTGACATAACTGTAATAGTTAGACATATGGTATCGCGGACTTTTTTGTAGATTTTGATTTTGGGCTGTTCAATAGTGGCTTACGCAGACGATGCTCTGCTGCTTAATGGTAGAAGAACGGTGTAAAAGATCGCTTGAATTAATTGTGGATTGGTGCGTAAGAAATAAGTTGGCTTTGGCGTCGAACAAAACAGTAGCAATAATGTTCAGTAGTGCACTGAGTTGACAGAGGAACCCGGTGGTGAAACTTGGCGACAATACTATTAGATTCGAGTGCTCGGTGAAGTGGCTGGGTGTTACCTTTGATACCTCGGGTTCCTTTCTCGCTCTCGTCAAGGCCGCCCGGTGCCGCCCTCCCAGTGCTGGCGGGGGTGCTTCCTGTGGACATTGAGGTGAGGGAATCGTCCGCCCGAAAAAGATTGAGACAGGGCCTGGAGGTCTGCTACTTTGGCAGAACCATCAGGCCTTCGGACACAGAGCAGTTAAGGGTATTGGGTCTGAGACTGAGAGAAATCTCATATGAGATTTGGCAAGAAAGATGGGACACGGCCACAACCGGAAGATGGAAATTCTCCTTCTTCCCGAGGGTGGCCGTGAAGGATGAGGGCAGATGATATTTTCCGACACTGGACCATTATACGGTGCAGTTGCTATCGGGTAACGGAGAATTTAAGTCGAAGCTTTTTGATCTTGCACTCTCTGCTGACCAGTGGTGTGTATGCGGCCGTGTGGCCCAGACGCCGGAACATATCCTCTGGGAATGTGTGGTTCTGAATGATGCAAGAGAGGATATGTTAGATGGTCTTATTGAGAATGGACTGATTGTGACAGGACGCCGACCAGCGAACGACGTCCTGGTCAGTAGCGAAAGGAATTTTGGATGCTTTCGTAGCTTTACCAAGGTGTGGGTCTCCCGATGGGAGATCTTACGGGGCTAATATGACAGCTGCGGTGGGAGAGTCTCCCCCCGCTGGATGCTGCTTTTCTTCGAGGGTCGATATCTGCCGGTCTTGGCTTCGTGGCTTCAAGTCGCCTTTTTCATTGTTTTGATTTCCGTGCCGTCCCTTTTTCTTTATGTTTTCCCCGAATTGGGGAAGGTCTTTCTATTTATTTTATTTTCATGAATTATTATTTCATTTTCTCTCAACTGCAACCGACATCCACTGCCGCCGCCGTGGGAGATGTCTTGTGAAATTTTTATTTTATTCTGTTTTTTTAAAAAATATTATTATTCTTGTTTATACATTGTTGTATGATGTTATGTATGATGTTAATACGACACGAGCGAGGGAGCATGGTCCTGCATTGTAGTTGAAAAAAAATATCAACCTGGAGACGATTGAGTGGGACCGATATGGAAGCTTTTGCTCTTAGAACGGTCCTGGGTAAGCGGTGGGTACCATTCACAGATATTGATGTCCACATAAAACTGTAGTACATTATTTTGCTCTATTTTCAATAATTTCCGCAGCGTATGCGACATAAGGTTTTTTTTGGATATTTTTTTCACACGTTGGGTTACATTATCGAAGTTTTCATACGGATTTATAACTTTTTTGAAAATATTCTATAGCCTATATTCATCAGGGATAATGTAGAATTCTAAATGTGAAATAACTTTTCACATCGGTTCAGTAGATTCGGAGCCTATTCAATTCAAACACACAATCAAATCTTTCCTATTTATAATATTAGTACAGATTACCGACAAACTTTTTGGTTTCAGAAATATAAGAACCACTTTAAGAATAAATATAACCTTAAAAAAACACCTCACTAATGAGCCCTATGCAAAAAATATGCAATAATTAATGGTATATCAACGTATTAGGTTTTTGTGGTTTAAATTTTTTAGAAGTTCTTTTCATTTCCATGTTTTTTGGGTTGGATGTTTTGTCCAATTGGCGGGAGTAAATCAATGAATCGAATATATTCCATGCATCAATATTTTTTCCTTAAAATAATTCACAGACATCGCTTTGATCAAAAATAACGCCAAAGTTGGCTCTCAAATAGCCGTCGAGTTGAACAAAATTAGAAAGTCCCCGCGAGCTCCGCAAGAACCCGATCAGAATATGCGCCCGACACTGGCATCGAACCTCCGCACTTCTCCTCGCGTCGATACCTTGGAATCCAGTGGGTTGTGTGGTGAAGTGAGTGACAGCATAAAGAAGGAAGCACCAGGAAGAGGAGCTCTCGCTGCCATAAAACCCGTCGTCATCGGAGGGTCCAATGTGGACTACACCATCAGAGTATTGGAAGATGCTGTGCTGGTAAGTGAATCTGATAAACCTGTTGATTTGTTATGTCATTGAATATGTGAAATTGTCCATATCTGTAGAAATAAAGCGTCGTAATTATATTACTGCAATAAACTTCCGTAATTGAGTTATATTTAAAAAATAATCAAATCATAATCACACGAAACTATGATAGTACTACCTACTCATAAATCTTGATTTACATTTGCTGATATCTTTAGCGGTGGTGCCCAAAATTTACTCGACCGTGACCCACCAAAAAAAAAATCAATTTTCGAAACCCACCTCCTGCTGCATATTTTCCCAATACATATTGTAATTAAGCGAAGGACTTTTCAATTTAAAAAAAAGAAAAACGTCCGAATACAACCGAAATTTTTATTTATGAAAAATATTAAAATGTGATTTTAATGGGAAAAATGCAATCGCTGCCTATTTCCTGTCAACAGCATAAGCGTCAATTTAAGTCACTTTTGATCGCAGTCAATTCGATACGTCCAATTTATTGATGTATTCATTCTTAATAGAAACCATTGCGAAAAATCCCACTTCACGTAAGTATGAGGTAGTGAAGGAGGAGGACTTTCAAGAGCTCTTCACTTGCCTTTGTTGACATTTCAGTTGGTATGGTGTCTTAAAATGGATTACAAATCCAGTTTATCTTATCGAACTCTTTCATCTCTTCTTCGAAGTAGGCATAAAAGTTATTTTTTCAACTCTGTCAAATGAGTTGGTGAGTTAAAAGAGATTACGTTGATATCTCATTGCAATTCATTTTCTATAAAAGTACTAACAGTACACATGCTTATTAGTGGCACGTGAGTATGCGCAGTATTGATCTTCTTTAGCCCTTGCTTATTAGTCGTATGTGTGTACGCACATTGCTAGTTATGAGCATGCTCATTAGTGGTATGGGAATGTCTGTAAGTGCCGCTGTGGCCTGAACCGGGGGAAAACTCCGGTACCGCGCCTAGGCGGTCCCGACTCCAAGGCCACAGGGATCCCAATATCGTTCGCACTTTGAGGCTGCAACCAGTGTGTCTAGGGTATATATCGGATTTGTACTTACTTTTGGGCAGCTCAGCTGGCTCAGGACTGTGGGGCCGTTGCGAGGTAGCTAACTTCTACGGAATGAAATACTTTGTGTTATATGTACAATTTACAGGGAGTTTATTCAAGATAAGTTACAAAGGTAAGTTGGGCGATGCTAATATATGGTTAGTTAAAGAGTTTACTGGAAACGCGGACTCGATTAAGGTTAGTACATATTTGTACGCGCGAGTCTAAACGTCGATCGTGTAACAATCCGAAAAGTCGCGACGCGTTACGCGGGTCTCGTAGTGTTGGCGGTCGAGCGAGCGGAACAGGAATGAAGGTCTTGTCGCTCGGCGCCTGTAGGTCGGTTTGTGCCCATGAACGCCAGATGCCGCCCGTGTGGTGGAATCCACCACAGTGGCATACTCAAAAATCAACCGTCGGATGATTTATGAATATGCTAATGTCATTCACCATGAGAAGGGGTATCTTTTGAGCATGTGTGAACAGGCTTGTTTATTATGAGCGTGCTTATGTCATTCGTGGCTAGTATAGATAATTATCAATGCGATTTTCTCAGTCCGCGACAGATGAAACAAATATGGCGCGTTGGGGAGATGACAAAACATTACTTTTCGTGACTTATTATAGAAATCACGAATGCCTGTGGAATACTCTGTCACCGTTGTGTAAAATAATATAGCAAGAAATAATGTTTATGGAATTTTATTAAAAGACATGAATGATTCACATCTTACAATAAAATTATAAAAACTAAAATCACAAATGTGCGGATGGAAACTCGGAAACTATTTTGATTTATTGGTTCACTTGAATTTTCTATTTCATTTGCAAAGTTTCCATTTTGAACAAGAGCGTCTCTATTCTATGATAAGAGCATGCCAGTAATAAGCATGTGTGTTTGATTAAACCCAGGAACTGTTTTGGTTTATCACTTGAAATTTCGGTGTGCAAAGTTTCAATTTTGAACTAGAGTTCCTCTCTATTGTATGACAAGAGCATGTGTGTTTGATTGTTAGCTTTGAGCATGTTCATTTATGAGCATGCTTAAAATAATCATGCTAATAATGAGCAAGTGTGTACAGTTGTTACGGCATGCTAGTTTTGAGCATACTTGCCTTCCTCGACATATTTCTTGAGTAATGTTTCCACGAGTTTTTTCATGAATGCTCGAATTTATCGTTAATTACAAAAATGTCACACCCGCCTGATCCTTGCATATATAAATTAAGGTCGTTTAACTTGGAGAAAGTGTCTGCCAAGTAGCGACTGCGACTCACCTAATATTCGCTCACGACCCACCAGTAGGTCGCGACCCTTAGTTTGGGGAATACTGTCTTATAGCATTCAGGGGATTCGGTTACGGCAAACTTCGAAAAGCTTCTGATTATCCTCCAATAAGGCAATTTGAATAGCTTGTTTGTCCTGCGGTTAGGACTTTCGCCTCGTGATCTAAAGGTCTCGGGTTCGAACCTCACGAACCAGCAGGTTGGTCCTATTTTCATAGCATAAGCGTTTGGCTTAGTTTGAAAACAGTAAGAATATTGATGTGACACGTATTCCGTGTTTCACATCTCTATTAAAGAAAATATATAAAACTTAATGATCTAGTGTTGTTAAATTATTTATATACACATAATGCAACATTTTCTGTTAAGTTTTCGAGAGCGCCATTTTAAGGAAATCCGTATTCAAAATAAATGTAACCTGATGAATAAATTTTAAAATAAAATGTTTCCATACAGAAATGTGATAAAAAACGCAAGAGAAGATACGAGTAAAAATTGTAAAATTTGCTCACTCTGCTGGACGATCGCCTTATAGTGTAGATAGATATATATTATAGATGTCTCATGAAGCTGTTTTTGTATGAGAAGGTGGTACGGAAGACTTTTTTTGGTGTTCATAATGCTTACGACCTATCGTACGGCTGGCTTAAGTCATAACTTTACACAATGTGACGTTCACCAATTCCACCCATGATGGTCTACCACATTAATTGTGTGTATTTCATGTTAATAAAAAAAAAACTTTTAAAAACTTCAACAACCGTAGAACATGTAAGAGAAGATGTATGAATGCAGCCGAAGCAAAAGTGGTGTGCCAAGATAGAAGGATATGGCTTTCTATCCTCTCTGCTTAAACGTATCGGCAGTCATCCAGTGTAGCAGACCTGTAAGATTATGAAGAAAGGGTGACTTGTAGACAGATGAGATGTATAATAAGAGGTTGCATCGTTTTTAAAATTGTTTTATTTATATACTCAAATCCCCATCCTTGAAACAAGTTTCGGACAATAGATAAACAAACATACGTGATACAGATATGAAGCTAATTTACAACAGTTAAGTATACTCAGTTATCATAATTTCTCTAGAAAATTATATTCATAATAATATATATAGAATATGATACAATTCCTTAATGTTTAAATGGTTTTACATAAACATGTAGGATCCGCGTACACACGAAACTACTTAAACTAGGGGTTGCAGTATTTTGGTGAAAAAAATTAACTCAAAAAACATAGTTATTAGCGGAATCGCAAAAGAGTAGAACGGTTCAGTATGCGATGGTTCAGAATATGTTTTTTTCTAATAAAATTCTATAAAACAACGATAAAAGGTTTTGTGTCCTATGATTATTTACATATGCTGAAATTAATTAGAATGTTGACTTCACGATCTAATAATATCTGACCATACACCGTGGTATCCGTTCTAACAGGTGACGACCCAATTTAAATTATTATAGGTATAAGTTATTTGAAACTGAAAATATTATATAATGAAAGTTTTAATATTTACTAGAATTACGTGTCGTTCTTTTCTAATAATTATTTTTATTCATAATATTTTTGAGTATGTTTTAATTTTTCAAAAACACAATTACTGGATTTTTGTCCCCAGAGAGATCTTCATTAATCAAGATATATTGTAGATTTCTCATAGAGACGAAGCTCTTTAAATGGGAAAGTAGATATGCAAGTATCTTTGGGTGTTTATAGGGTTTATGACCTGTCTGGCTGGCTTAAGTGATCACTTCACACAATGTTACATTCACCGATTCCACCCATGATTGATCTCCACATCTATCAATGAAACGATAATGTATGAAACGAAACGACAATCTATGAAACATGTTAAATATAACATATACAGAGGTAATGCTTCCAAAAATTTTATATATGTGGTGGTCAGTCATAAGTAGAATCGGTGAACGTTACATTGCGTAAAGTAATTACTTAAGACAGCCATATGAAAGGTCGTAAGCCCTATAAACACCCACAAAACTTCCATACCCTTTCCCATACAAATAGTTTCGTCTCCATGAAATATAATACCTCGATTCATTATTGTTATGTTTATTTAAATGATTTTATACAAACATGTTATTCCTATAATGTTTAATTTTAATCCCTCAACACAAAAAACTATCATCTTCAATTAAATTTTTAAATGAAATAAGTGAAAAATATCAAGTTTTGACAGATTATAATAAAAGTTTACCTGGATCGTGGGAGTAAAATCATGTATACTTTATTGAAGTAGAAATATATATTTCGCTCATAGTTTATGACATATAATTTACGTTGAATTTATATAATATTTCATCCCGATACCGATATATTCCATTGCGAACGAGATTTTACAAGGATTCCTCACATGTATGGCCAGCTATTGTGTAGAAGCAAAATTTTCAATTGCAACGAAATCAATTCCCTTCAAATTATTAAAATATATATTTTACATATGCATTAGTACATATTTATGTTTCGTAAGGCATGCCCATATAGTTGGTTGAAAAAATAAATGAAAAGATTACGACTAATTCGTTATAATTTTTTTTAATTGTTGTATACATATCACACATATATATATATTCTCAAACGAAGCATTGTTACATAAGAAATTTTTTAAAATATATACAATATACACATAATGGTTATTATATTTTTTTAACGTTTAAATATATAAAAATATTAATAGAATATTCAAGCGAATTTAAGAACTAACATTTTTAATTTTCTTTAAAAATATTTTTAAACGCGCATTATGTTTTATCGATATTACAGAATTTATGTCGACGACAAAGAAAATGATCACAAAATCACAAGTAAGGTTGTGTTTGCACAAACATACTATAAAAAGATAGTTATTTAGTTCTAAAATATTTAAAAAAAGATTTGATAACTATCGTTTAATATTTTTTCTTTTCTTAATTTAAATATAAGAGTTTGCAAAAAAGCGCAAAAAATAAGATATTATTTAGAAAGGAACAATTTTTTTTATATTCGTTGGCGTCAACCTTTCCGATATTAGTTCTTATCTTATGCTAACTATAATATTGACTAGGTACAATACACGTTACTGATAGATAGTATTTATGTATAATAAATTGTGCTCAATCTTTTTGGTCTAAATCTTACCCTCTTCACTTTTATCTAAATGGTGTCATTCCTTTGATAAACTAATTCAAACAAATATTTTTAAATAAGTTTTTTTCAATTGATAATTTTTTCCTTGCGTTCATATGAGGGGAAGGAGATGCAAAATCGGACACCCAAGCATTTATAGGCCGTGATATTTTTTGTGAAGTTGAAATTTAATTTTTACACACACGTTTTGTCAACAACGAATGTTATCATAATATATTTTTTGTTTTTGTAACGGAATAATTGTAGCTTGGTTAACATAATGTGATACATATGTAAATAGTTTTGTTCCCTATTGGTTCCTGATTGGTCTTTGAGTAAATCACCAAAAACAATGGAATAACTTAGCCCAAAATTCAAATTCAACTTGCAATAAAATGAAGAAGAATTTGAACCACGTGATCACTTAAAATTACTTCTTCAAACACAGCGAAATCGTTTTGTGGTGAAATTATAATTATAATTTATAAATATTTACTTTGTATATACACCACTTTTTTATTGAAAAAAAATCAACATGTTTCAAAGCCAATGGCTTCTTCCTCAGGATAACAAATGTACAAAAGTAAATTTAAAAAACGAAGTATAGATATTCAAAATAATAAAATATTATATATGGAAAACGAATAATAATAAATTACCTACTTAACATGAAAATAAATTTAAATGATAACTATTTATAAAAATTTAATTTTTTAATCTTTTAAATTTATTTTCATGTTAAGTAGGTACTTTATTATTATTCATTTTCCATATATCATTTTTATTAGTTTGATTATCTATACTTCGATTTTTAAATTTAATTTTGTACATTTGCTATCCTGATGAAGAAGCCATTGATTTTGAAACATGTGGAATTTTTTTCAATAAAAAAGTAGTGTGTACAAAGTTAATTTCTATAAATTGTACTTCAAATTACTTTTATGGTTATTCCGTGATCGGAGCGTGAAAGATTTAGAATATCTCAATTTCTGCCAAAATAAATTTGGACGGATTATGGAACCGAACGAGGTTTTTGTAGAGGGATATTTGTATTGTACTACGGAAAAATCTCTTTTTTGGGACTTACACTTGAAGATGGGATGTGACACAAAATGTCAATATAACAAGAAAATGAAATCGTTGACCTGGCGTAGTTGCCCACCGGTCGATAGGCCACAAACTCATTGAAGGAATCTTCGAGTTTGATATACAATAATGAACATATAAAAATGGGAACTCAACGAGACCACCTAGTTGTGGGTAGATAGCGGCTGGGATATAAGTCGTGTGTAAGGCCGGTCGCACTTTGGATACGAATTATTCCCTACGTATTCGTACGATTATTTTCGTACGTATGGAGCGCGCACATTGATTGCGTCTTGCGTTGGTCACGATCAGTTACTTTTCGCATTTCTCCAATAACGTTTGTGCCAAATGAATAATCTGTATCTCCTGGAAAACTCTATTATGGCAGACTTAAATAATGATAAATAAATTCACAAATGCTGGGGAGAATCGAAGTGCAACGAGAGCTCATAACATCGGAGAAATATTTAAAAGTTTTTTGTCCGAAGTACATAATTATACCTCACCTTCATTAAACCAAATTATTTAACTTACAGATATTTTCATAGTTCTTTAGAGATTCTCCGCCGTGATCTGCGCTGATGGTCACGTAGTTGGATCACTTTGGTCCCACAAACATTTGTGGTCACATGTCAAATTGACAAAATTTTCAATATCCATCGTACGAAATCGCAAAAATTTCCGAACGAATCCGGATCGTGTCGGACGTCGCATCTATACGCACTACTAAATCGTGTACAGTGTGCGATGTTCGGTACTACTTCGAATGTCACGAATGTACTTGCGTATTCGTACGTATACGTAATTTCGTATGAAAACGCATCCAGTGTGCGGCCGGCGTAATACTGACAATATGATATCAAGTTGTACCGATTGTCATTAAAACAAACCGAGAAAAATGCGTTTGTATCGCTTGAAATTTTTAGTCTCGTATCGATAGCACTGGATAAATTCATTAAATAATTACAATAGGTAATTTAATGGTAGGATCTATCTGCATTTAAACCCCTTCCCGTAGTTAATTAATTTTAATTTACGTACTTTATTGTTTTAATTCAGCATTTTTCGGGATCGTTCACAATCGAAAAATAGCGGAAACCAATATATAGAAAATACTAAAAAGTCTATGTATAATATAACAACGTGGCTCCAATCGTTTTAGGCACTACCTAGTTAAGCTCATTAAACGCCTCTAATTTTTCCATTTCAGCTTCTTTCTAATCTTTACTTTCTACTTAAATATCAATTAGTTTATTCAAATATACACAATACACTCATAATCTTCAGAGACAATAAAAAAGACGCCATCTCTGTTTGTAAATAAACACAAAAAACGGTGATGTTTTTGTTTGATAATTTTACTAGTTCAACCTGATACTATGTGAATTCATTCAAAGTTTTGTTAAGACCTGTTTGTTCTTATCAAAACCTTTAATCTGAATGAATGTATCTCAGCGCTCACCTCATCAACTCTTAATTCTTAAGAATTAGACACCTCATATCATCGGCTGAAGGTGATTAGATTGAGAAAAAAGGTTTGAGTAATAAATTCTGCTTACTTTACTTACCGCTACAAATAAATTGAATTATCTTATCAACATTGAGTAATGCGGTGTAATACAATATGTAGAGCATGTTTCGCCTTTTATGTATAATTTTGTATATTTTCGCATTTGCTCTCGATTTGCTAAATTTAACGTAAACTTATTAAATCATTTTGCAAAACCCATAGCTAAACAGGCTTTTAATCAATTTTATTATGATAGATCCATTTACTCTTGAAGCATTTCCTTAAAAATATATGAATATATTGTTATAACATCAAGAAAATTATAACCCCGAAACACTATTTTAGTTTTCAGGCAATAGAGTTATCTTTGGTACACTTAATCTCGTATATTTTCAAATAAATACCATATATTATATTTAAAAATTGATTGTTTAAAGTTTGAAAAAGAAGTGGTGCTATTCAGACATTAATATTTTTGACAAGTTGTTAAATACGTGGTTTTAAAAAAGACAAAAATTAAACGTTCTGTTTCTTATATTGCAGTATCCATAAAACCATTAAATCTTCGATTATTTTAATTAAATTTTTCACGCGTTCTTAGAAAATTTCACTGTCATTAATATAAAAATATTCAATTATATCTCAACTCAAGAATTCGAATTAATTAAGTCGTATAGTCTGTTAAAAGATCATTTTTCTTTCAAATCAGACTTCGGTTGGACAGTCACTTCTTTTTAAAACTTTATAAATCTATTTTTAAATAAAATATATTGTCTTTATTTGAAAATATACGAGATTAGTGTACAAAAGATAACTCTATTGTTTGAAAACTAAAATAGTGTTTCGGGGTTATAATTTTTTTGATGTTATAACAGTATATTTGTTCATATTTTTTTAAGTAAATGCTTCAAGAGTAAATGGATCTATCATAATAAAATTGATTAAAAGCCTGTTTAGTTATGGGTTTAGCAAAATGATTTAATAAGTTTAAGTTAAATTTAGCGAATCGAGAGCACATACGGAAATCGTGTATTGGGCCTCTTAAGTTAAGTTATGATTAGTTTTAGTTGTCGAGTAAAATAAATTCATTTAGAGCATTTCGTCTTTTTTATTGTCCTGTATACAGAACACGGATTATACAAGGTACCGAAAACGCAAGAAGCATTTCTAGGATGGTTGATGCATATGACATTTTATGTCCAAGAAAATTTATTTGCTTTTCGAATGTCCTTCTAGGTGGAAAATTGATGGCTGTACTTGTGATAATTTGGCTTTTTTTTTAATGATTTCTCAAGATTAAGTTTTGGATCAAGGTAAGTTTGGAATCAAGGTAAGTTTGGGATCAAGGAAATGGAACTATGCATAAGTGCGTTTTCGATCTGTTTTATATTCCATTTATATTATCAAAACAATTTTTACAAAATATTTCCACAGTTTTAAATATCTTTGACTGATTTACATTTTTCAGTTCATTGTAAATCCAATGCATTTTTACAAATGTTGAAATCTCTGAAAGTAATAATTATCAATTATTAGGGTACTTTCACATCTAGTATGAGTATAATTGATTATTTTATAATACGTAAAATAAACAAGAACACTTTAAAAGGAGAGTTATGTATTGGGGAAACTGTAAAGATCTTGGTACATGACACGCGGTTATATAATAATATATTTCTAAATATAAGTACAATTTTATAATTAGAATTCCATACGCATTGCAAATCTTTGAAACATTATTTTCAAGTTACCAGCGATGCCGATTGGCGTATATTTGGTCTTTTAAACATCTAAGCTATCTTATATTACCGTATAAAACTATGCTAATTCTATATACAATACTTATTTTCTAATATATATATATAATTATAATCAATTGGGATATAATAAAATATCAAATGACATTTATTTTAAATTTCACAGACACAAATGAGACAATTGAAAATAAATGAACAATTTAAATCTAAAATTTGAATTAATATAAAAATATTTATAACTTATATTTAGACATGTTTGATAAATGAATGTTTACAATTAATTAAAATTACATTTAGATTTTCTTCTAAAAGTCGACAATTTTTTAATTCGAAATGTTTTTTGTTAGATTGACCATTTATATTTTTACATCATTTTAGTAGAATATTCAAAGTAATTAAAAATATCGTTCAGAAATGGTTTCAATATAGACAGTCAGAATTTCATTTACCTTTGACATTGCGTTTCAAACTGTAATGTTGCCAGGGATGGCAAACTGCGGTTTGTTTACACTCCGGACATGATGACATGAAAACAAATATGTACATTTCATCTTCTACACACAAGCGAGCAAAATCCGCATGTCACATGAAAAAATTATAAATTATTATTTTTTAATAATACATATAAATAACTGAACAATTTATCTAGATATAGACGCGATGTTTAGTAATTATAAAGATCGCTTGAATGAGAAATTTGATTCTGAAAATAAATATTTTGTATATTCAAGAACACATTCATATTTGTTCGAACAAAGTTCTGTGAAATTTTCAAATCAAATTAATTAATATGTAGTTCTTATTTTTATTAATCAATTAATAAAAATAAGAACTACATATAAGGTCGATATATTCACGGAAACATAGAGGGTTGCCATAGCTTAGTGGTCAGAGCACCGGCCCCGGAAAAGAGGTGACCTGGGTTCGAATCCCAGTAGTAACCTAATATTTTTTTGTGAATTAGATTTTTCTGTATGTAATTGATTAATTAATTTAAGACGAGTGCTAGTGTTTTGACGTGGACGAGTACGAATGTTGGCAAAACGCAAAAATGTATACTTGCTTACTTACCAACACGCCGCTTCCCCGTGGGGGTAGGCAGAGAGGATAGAGTGCCACACTCTTCTGTCTTGTTCTGTCTTCTCTCGCCTCATCCACATTCATACATCTTCGCATGCAAGCTCGCCGGTTGTTGAGGCTTCCAAGGGGACCATCTTCCAACATCTGGTTAATCTTGTCACTCCACGTCTTCCGCGGTCGCCCTCTCTTTCTGACGCCATCAACACTTGCATTATATATCTTTCTTACCATTCTTTCCTCATTCATTCGCTCAATATGCCCAAACCATCTGAGCGACACATTTTTAATTCTATTAAAATTAATACCTATGCAGAATTTTTGAGGGAGAAGTGCATTATCATGCTGCAGTGGGTTTATACTTGCATACAGTCGGAAATGATTGATGTAGTGCAAGAATTGTATTATTGATTTTCATAAAGGGTCTAAGGCCTAACACTTACAGTTTCTCTTAAAATGTGCATAGAGAAATTTTATCTCAACGTCACAATTCCAGTAAGAATAGAGTTATTGTAAACATAATTGTGACATTACATTGACTGATGTATTATAAAGGGACATAACATATCATATAACGGACTTCTTAAGGAAATTACGGGTGTTATAAAAAGCCAAATTTTTTAGACCTTCAAAATTTTTAATCGAGGAAATAATTAAAATCGCGTCCAGGGTCAAAAATATGAATCAAATTTTTTTCTTCGATGTTTTGTTTCTTTTCAAATTAAGACAAAAATTTTAATCAATTTGATTTAACCTTATAACACTATTTTTATGCTGTTCATATCTGTTGCTTTCATCGCCAAACATCAAGTGTAGTGGTAAAATACATACATTAAATCTTCTCCTTTTCATAGGCCTTGTTCACACTGCAAGTTTCAGCATGTCACTTATTTCACACCAAACATCCATACAAAATAGCTTTAAAAGAGGATGCTTCAATCGTTTTTGAAACATCTTTTATTAAGGATATCTATGCACACTAATAAAGATCTATCTGTGAAAATTTTTCGCAATCATAAATATTAAATACTTCGGTTTTAGTTTTGACAATTTTGTATATGCTTCTTTTTAAATACTGAATTATATTTTGTATCTTCAAGCATAAATTGATCGTTGCTAATATTGTGAACTTATTCTACATTATTGTCAGGATTCGGTAGCGCTGTATTGCCAGTACAATTTTCAAAGCTTTTGACTTCTACATTCGGCCTCCTTAGGGCATATTTCCGGCATAAAAGTAAACTACTTGAAGTTGGCTATTCACATCTGCTACCCTTAGTTAGTTCAGCGCGTAGGTTAGAAAGAAAAACAAAAAATATAACAAAAATTTTGAATAAAATGACAGCATTATTGTGCAATATGGTGAATGCACTGCAACACTCAATTCAAATCAAAGTTATCTTAAATTAAGTTACTTACCATCACGCCGTTTCCCCGTGGAGATAGGCGAGAGGATAAAGCGCCCTGACATACAACTCATCCACATTCATACATCTTCGCATGCAAGCTCGACGGTTGTTGAGGCTTCTAACGGGACCATATTCCAGTATCAGGTTAATCTGGTCATGCCACGTCTTTCGCGATCGCTCTCTCTTTCTGGCGCCATCAACACTTGCATTATATATCTTTTTTACCATTCTTTTCTCATTCATTCGCTCAATATGCCCAAAACATCTGAGCGACCCTTTTTTAATTCTATTAATTATGCTAAGATCAGCTTTACATTCGTTCTTAATATCTGCATTCTTTACTCTATCATAAATTGATTTGGCACACATACGTTTGAGGGATCTCATCTCCACTGCATTCATATTCTATTTTCGTTCCTCTTCTGCCAGCTCCAGGCTTCGCTTCCATACATCAGTGTTGGTACCGGAATTCCATTATGTACCGCTAGTTTTGCCTCTTATCTTAAATCAAAGTAATCTTAAACCAAAGTAATCTTAACGAGTTGAAATGGAAGCTGTCTGGTTAACAGAAGTGTTTGACTGATTTTCTGTTATATCAGGAGTACGAGTTGAGTTATTTGTTTGTCACCCAGAATACCTCATATCGAGAGCGTCAACCCTTGTCGGGGTTCGACTATTTGGGGTAAATATATAATAAAATGTTTTAGAGTTATAAAAACAAAGTTCGCAATATCCCTCTGAGGTATTTCTGAGATAAATACAAAAAAACCGTCACCACTCAATGAAATATTTCAGGAAAGAAATGTACCTATTTTTGTAAATAAATTTTTGAAAATTCTTAAAAACTAACCAAAATAAATATTTAACATGTTAATTTGGAAATTTCTGTGTTTGCTACAGAATATTTGACACTGCTTTTACAATTTGCGTAATTGGATATTGCTGTATTAGCTTTTAAAAGTGATTTGGAAACACGATTTTGGAAGAGATAGATCTATATTTCTTATAAAATGTCGAATGAGTGCTTTCAAAGCATATTTTTAATATTTTGGATATTACTGCCTTTGCTTTTATACCCCTTATTTGATCATCGATTTACGATACGAGTGTCTCACTCTGAGATCTGCATTGAAAATGTATGTGTCTGATTTATTTCAAATCATTTCGCATTTTTATTCCCTTTCTTTTAACTAATAGCGTCTGCTTGTCTGCCGAAAAAACTTTGGATCTATTTTTAACCCTTTTTCAGTGATCCAATCGAGCTGAAACTTTGCAGGCAGACTCGTAGCGACGATAAAAATGATCCAACAAATTTTCGTTTAAAAAATTTAATTTTATTTAATTTTGGTTTTTTCCAAATTTTAACAGTTTTTTCAAATTGGAAACCATAAAAATGAGAAAGGAGCCCGACGCGTGTGTTTCAACTAGTCTGACTCGAGTTATGGGTCCGATCAGACGGTTTCGCCGGCGCCGTGCCCCCTATACCAATTATTACGTTTTCAATATTCTATAAGTTTTAAGGATAATAATATACATGGAATAGATTTTCGACATGAACTTATAGTGAGAGGAATATGTTGATAGAATATCGAATTGGAAACAATACAAATGAGAAAGGGAGTGTTATAAAAACTTGGTTTATAAGGGTTGGTTTTTTGATTTCACATTAGACAAGCAGCTTGCGGAATGTATTAAACAATGCTGGGTGAACAAAATAAACCGCCCTCTTCTGTTTGCTGCGGCACTTTGAACTTCTCACCGTAAGGCCGGCCGCACTTTGGATACGAATTATTCGTACGACTACTTTCGTACGTATTGGAGCGCGCACATTGATTGCGTCTTGCGTTGTCACGATCAGTTACTTTGCGTATTTCTCCAATGACGTTTGTGCCAAATGAATAATCTGTATCTTATGGTAAACTCTATTACGGCAGACTTAAATAATGACAAATTTCATGACTATCTATCTAATAGATTCACAAATGCTGGGGAGAGAGTGCAACGAGAGCTCATAAACATCGGAGAAATATTTAAAACTTTTTTTGTTCGAAGTACATAATTATACCTCACCTTCATTAAACCAAATTATTTAACTTACAGGTATTTTTTAGTTCTTTAGAGATTCTCCGCCATGATCTGCGCTGATGGTCACGTAGTTGAATCACTTTGGTCCCACAAACATTTGCGGTCATGGGTCAATTGACAAAATTTTCAATATCCGTCGTACGAAATCGCAAGAATTTCCGAACAAATCCGTATCGTGTCGGACGTCGCATGTATACGTGCGTACACGCACTACTAAATCGTGTACAGTGTGCGATGTTCAGTACTACTTGGAAGGTCAGGAATGTACTTGCGTATTCGTACGATTAAGTAGTACTCAATTTCGTACGAAAACGCATTCAGTGTGCGGCCGGCGCAAACCTTGATATATT
This sequence comes from Agrypnia vestita, assembly GCA_016648135.1. Taxonomy (NCBI): domain Eukaryota; kingdom Metazoa; phylum Arthropoda; class Insecta; order Trichoptera; family Phryganeidae; genus Agrypnia; species Agrypnia vestita. Next base: position 25,041 of record JADDOH010005712.1, on the reverse strand, counting down.
TTAGAGTTTATTTAATATTAACACGGGACCTCGTAGAAGCTGGAGACAATGGAACGCCCGGGGCCATCGAGACGCGCTGACGCTGCTCGAGTCGCCTGGAGTACCTTCCTGAGGACGAGCTCGACATCTTACAGCGCCTTACAGGCAACACGTAATGATTCGAGTTGGGGACTGCTCTCGAAGTATCAAACTCGAAAGTGAATTGTTATTATCCTGTGAAATTTTTTACTCCGTAATCAGAGGCGATTTTACTCGTGAAAAAAATTAAAAAATATTCCAACCCCCGAAAACAAATCCTTGAAACATAATTAAAAATATGTGTTTAATTAATAATCTGTTGGTTTTTCACCAATCGCCGAATTGTAAAAGATTAAACGTTTATAAATCCATTATCTTTACAGCATAACTATATCCCCTTTAGTGCTATACTAAATCCGGGCATATTGTGCATGCTTTTTTTCATAACATACATAAAGTAGAAAGGTACCTCCTTTTATATTATTAGTTGACTTCTTCTTTTACTTCTTTACTTTAACTTCTCTTTAATCAAGTTTCTTTTAATTTCTGATCTTCGGCAAGATGATTTGATAGGTCCATCGGATACGTATTGTACTCCCCGGAACATTAAACGGAATACGGTTAAATATTTCTTCTTGTAGTTCTTTCATTATTCAGTAGGTATCATTATATTCAAGTCAATCTCATTTAGAGGATATAACACTACATTGTACAATTGTATGAAATTACTATAATTTCATGCAATTTTCCTCATCTTTCTCATTATATAGGTATTCATAAGATCTTTAGGATTCCAACTTTAAATTAACTTTTAACCGTTAGAATTGGTAAGCTGAAATCAATTTTGTGTTAACTTAATGTTTATTTGACTTCTGGGTATCTTCCGCTTTTAAAATATTTTTTCGTCTCTGTTTATTGTAGTTGTACAGTGTTTTTCGTCACATAACTTACTATTTAGCAAAGTAATTACGGCAATTGAAGTTACTTAAAAATATAGTGATTTGAAAAATTATACGATCTATTACAAGACTCGGGAACAAGCGTGCAAAAGAAAGTATCCGAAAGACAAGAGTTAACACATGACAATAATTGACTTATGTCATGGTTCGGATCATGCAATGACTTTCATTAAGCTTTAAGAAAATGTAGTATAGCAGATTTTATATTTATTTATAGTATTTGATTACACATTTTTATCGATTGTTGCGCGGTATGATCGATAATCCTGAAATTATGCAGAGCATTTGTTTGTATGTTCCTGATAATTACATTAGACATCGTCAGCATAGATTGTTTCACAATCCAATATACAGGACCAACCTGCCGATGGTTATGCCTGTTGGAAGAGCCACAGCTATGCTGAACAAAATCGCTTTGGGTATTGATATATTCCATGTGTCTGAGGGGGTTTTCCGAAGCGGGATTCTCCTACACCTTTGACCAGATTTTATGTTATTTTTAATTTATTAAATATTTTTATTTTGACATATACTTCCTAATATGTATGCCTTAAACATTTTGTTTGTAATGTACATATTATCAAATAAATTGAATTGAATTGAAAAAAAATTCACAGAAAATAATCGACGTAGATATAGTATTATGAAAAGGACCTGGTATAAATATTAGGTAAAATGAAAGCCTCAAAAACATAGCACAGTACAGAAAACATGACACAATATGATTTAGTTTCATTACTGCATTTAAAGCGCCATCTACTCTATTCACTCCTTTCGATATCTTTCTCACGTCTTACGTTGTTTTCAAATATGCAAACTCTTCAACATGCTCAAAACATTCATCACCTGCCAGTATTCCATACGATCTACCACTTTCCCCCTTCTCCACTTACATCGTATTTTGTCAATTTAACTATTTAATACAAATTTCACACAGATGGCATTTTTGTAACGAAATAAATCGAAAGGATCGTTTTATCCATCTCCCAGGATCGGTAAATTCCCCCATCTCCCTCCCTTCCCCCTCTTTGTGTAAAAACGTATCTTGGGATCCAACAGCTGCTTAAAACTTTTAAGTAATTGTTATTTATTTAAAGGCACCCAGAATATTTTCAGTTTTATTCAGAATCAAATTTCTCATGATAAAATTCAATTTCAAGTTGAGAGGCGTGTCTGCCTAATAAACTTTGTTTATAGAACGAAAGAAGTGACTTCGACTTTAATTAAAATAAAAATGACTTTAATAGTTTCACCATTATTATATAACTGTCTTTGACAGGCGATTATGCAGACTGTTTTAGATGTTATTTTGAAGTAAAACTCGCGAAGTTTCCGAAGTATGTGTTTTTGTATTTTAAAATTATTTACAATTCAAAATAATTATTACGGGGATATCAACAATTTGTTAAGAATATTCTTAGGTTTTCACGGCCACTCAGAATCTTCACGTTTGTGTTTACTGGGGTATTATGCCGTGTTGTTACGACCTTTCGGGCCGACGTTTCGGATCCCATTGCAGGGTCCATCATTAGGGCTGATGTGTTGTCTTGAATGTCGACAATCGAGTCTATGACTATATCAAGACTGCGATAAAGTATACGTGGGGCAAACGGCGCGTACCATTTCCAAAAGGGTCAACGAGCACAAACGGGCATGCAAACTCGGTCATCCAGAAAAATCAGCACTGGCTGAGCATTTTCTGGATACCGGCCATCATTTTGCATTCGAACCGAAAATCCTTGGAAAGCCTAAGAGTCACCATGCGCGTCTTATCAAGGAAGCACTAGAAATCTACAAGCATCCGATAAACATTAATAGAGATGATGGTCTCAAATTAAAAACATCTTGGTATCCGGCGCTTCAAAGTCATTCTCGTCGCAGACTCCGCAGAGATAGTGATCAGACAACAGATGAATCATACATACAACACAATACAAACACATCATGACTTCGGCACGGTATTGCAAGCCGATACATAACCACAACACCAACATTCAAGACAACACATCAGCCCTGATGATGGACCCTGCAATGGGATCCGAAACGTCGGCCCGAAAGGTCGTAACAACACGGCATAATACCCCAATAAACACAAACTTGAAGACCAACAATTTGTGTTGGACCACTATTTCAGATCAAATACCGGGTCTACCAACATTTAACCGCAGAAGCGATCAATTTATTCATTATAGCGTACCTAAAAATATTACTGTTTACTGTAATATGTCAATATTTTTTAAATTCACCAAAAATACCGGAGGCTGTGAAATTTATGAATAAATTTTTTTTATTCAAGCAATGGGCGTATACAACAGTAAAAAATATTGCGTATCGAATTTTTTGAATATTCCGCCGCGTATCTTTGAGTTTTTGGCTTGCAATACCGCTTTAAAGTCAAATCCGTAAAATAAATGTTGGTCGGACTTAAATAACAACATCTTGCCGTCATGCATAGCCATTTTACAACTAGGCTATGCATGCCCAAATATACGACCTTAATACAAACGCGCCAAACCACTCAGTGTTACTTACAAACCATCCTCTTAATTATATTCCGATATACAGTCGGAAAAGAGGTATTTTTCAGGACTAGCAGTTGACCATAGAATAGTAGAGAAAACATTGAAAACCTCCAAATAAAGAACACAAGGATTCCAAATATACAGGGTTATTTGGAAAACATTAGTAACCTCGCAGGACTATACTCCTGCCGTGATAATGAGTCGAAAATGTTCAAGCTATTATAACCTAATATCAATAGTTGAGGAGATATGCGACATCAAAGTTTGCATTTTTTTTTTATATTTCTGACATATTTTTTGTGAAACGGTGGACTATCATTACAGTAACTTATTTTGAATATAAAAAATTCATTCCCTTTAATACAAGTCAGATAAAAAAATAAATACCTTCAAATTCCAACTGGAAGACATTCCAATTGGAATTTTTTCAGAATTTTTATCATTTTATTTAACTTGTGTTGAAACGAATGAATTTTTCGTAATTGATATTAGTTACTATAATGATAGTCCAACGTTTTACAAAAAATAAGTCAGAAATATTGAAAAAAAGTACAAACTTTGATGTCGCATATCTCCTTAACTATTGATATTAGGTCATATTATCTTGAACATTTTCGACTCATAATCGAGGCAGGAATATAGTCCTGCGAGATTATTAATGTTTTCCAAATAACCCTGTATATGATGTTGGAGCCGAAAGAACACATTCAAAAACATTTATAGATCTTCACTATATTATCTTATTATCATCACTCCGATAATATTAGATATAAAGTTTTTCTTAACCTATCACGGTTAGATTAAAAACTGGTCTATTGTTTCAGAGGTAAGTTTACAGAACTCCATAATCACACATATGGAAATAAAAACACTCGTTTTTTAAGTTCAACATTTTTAATTTCCTGGGACGCGTTTTGCCTTATGAGGCGAAATGCGTCACAGAAAATTAACAATTAAAAATGTAGAACTTAAAAAACAAATGTTTTTATTTCCAACTGTTACGGATGGAAAAAATATTCTTTGATACGTTTTTAATTCAAAATAACCTCAAAAACAGCCTTCTAAATTTTTACACTAAGTAATCGAGTCTCGTCATAATTTTTTTGTAATAAGAATATTATATTTAAAATATGATAAATATCTCTAATATCAAAATAAATTCTATGGGTATACAAAATATTAAACATAACACATAAATTATATATATGTAAATCTTACACCTTAAGTATAATTTATACACATTTCGCATATTTATAAATATTTTTCTATAGTTGAGCATCAGAAATAGCTGAAAAATACTACACAACACAGCTTAAGAAGAGCTTTTTGCCTTTTGTTTGCAGGCGTTTTGCTATGGTATTGAGTATTACACAGAGTGTAACAAAGCTAGTCCACAATACTTTACAGGTGAATTCTTGCCTTGATTATGAGTCGAAAATGTTCAAGCAACCATAACCTAATGTCAATAGTTATGAAGATATGCAATATAAAGTTTGTATTTTTTCCAATATTTCTGACTTTTTTTTACAAAACGTTGAATTATCGTTACAGTAACTTATATCGATCACGAAAAATTCATTAGTTTCAATACAAGTTAAATTAAACGATAAAAACCCCGCAGAAATTCCTATTGGAATTTTCGAATTGGAAGGTTTTTATCGTTTTATTTGACTTGTATTAAAGGAAATTAATTCTTAAAAATCGATGTGAGTTCCTGTAATAAAAGACTAACGTTTTACAAAAAATAAGTCATAAATATTTTTAAAAAATGCAAATTTTGATATAGCATACCTCCACAACTATTGATATTGGTCATGGTTGCTTGAACATTTTCGACGCATTATTAAAGCAGGAATCTACCTGTAAAGTATCGTACGCTAGCTCTGTTACACCCTGTATACTTACTATCTTGTGAACGTAAAGTTAGGTAGTGAGATTGAGTGTGGAATTGTGTGAACGAGTTGGATAAATCGTGGTGTGCGAAATGTTTAGCTGACTGTTCATGTATAAAAGGATGGAACTTTCTTTATTAAATGCTGAGGCATTTGCTCATAGATGTCTCATAGAGACGACGCTATATTTTTATATGGTAAAGTAGGTATGGAAGTTTTTTTTGGATGTTCATAGGGCTTGCAACCTATCGTACGGCTCACTTTACATGTACGTGCATGTAACGTTCACCATTGTACAAAAAATGTAACGTTCACCAATTCCACCCATGATAGACTACCACATCTTTCAAAGTTTTGGATGTTGTATATATGTTTAACTTGCACAAACCTCGTGGTTTTTGTGTTTAGTTTGAATATTTTCTAGTATGCCATGAATTGAATCATTTTTGATAACTCGAAGTGTCTTTTTAAGTAATAACAAGTGGCATATTTAATTTAGCAAGTATTAAAAACTTAAAAAAATGAGCAGCCTCTTCTTCTTTTGCATTAAAAGATTTTTTGTTAAAATACTAATATGCATGTAACGTCAGAAAACATGCTAAAATTATAAAAATATATGTGAATTAAGAGTTTAATGTCTGTAAGTAAGATTCGTTTCAAGGTTATTGCGAGAGATATTTCATTTTATCACGGAATGTCCCGACAAAAACTTCACGTGGGGTGACGTGGATTTGGTATGAAAATCGTTTTATGCGGTAATCAATCTTCTATACGTAATTTGTTCGTTTTTCATTAACTATATTCATATCACCAGAGAGGGTATAATGCCGATAAGCTAATCTCAATTTGATTATTTTATTAAATTGGGTAAAACTTCTTGTATCATTCAAATCGTTTGTTTTGACAACTGTATATTAAAGGTAAAAATGGATGACCCTTGAAAAACAAACATCATAATTTGTAACTGGGATTTCAGAATTCGCATTGAATTCGTAAGCTACTGCATTTAAATAAATTGAAAACAGTGCACAATGTTTACAGTGTAGTGTCTAATGTTGTAAATGATATAAATTGTGTGCAATTTGGAAGTCACTCGCAAACAAGTCTTATTTTAATATTTTATAATATTCGCTGGGTCCCTTTCGCTGGTCGACTTATATCTTTACTCTGCATGTCTAGCAATAAAGATAAAGAAAGCGACGCAGAAATAAGAAGTGTACGAAGATTTAGAGGACCTTCGAAAATTGTAATTGTAATTGTAATTGTAAAATCAGCCCTTTAAATCATTATAAATATACAGGACCGAAAACACCGTGGTTATGTTCTGTACACACACATATATATATATTATATACTAATATATATATATATCGATATATTTATATATTATATATATATATATGATATATATAATATTCTTATATATATAATTATACTTTCCAATAATATTATTATCACCTAGTTATATAATCTTTCAGACATTAGAATCTCAATCTTTTTGCCACAAGTGGTGATGTTAATTGAATATTACTGCATTTATTAGAAGTCTTAATATTTATAAATATTAATAGACTTTAACGCTTTTCAAAATGGATTATTATATCTTAGTAATTAAGTATGTCGACTGTCCCTTCGTATAATATCGAATCTCCGCAAATTCTATTTTCGCTTTATTATTTTAAAGTATCCAATTTAATCTATATTTTCGAATAGTGTTAAGAAAGTTAAATCTTTCCATATATTTGCTTTTTTTGATTAGTTTAGATAGTAAAACGAAAATCGAATTTTGCAGATTCGTATAATATACGTATGGACTTTGAATATTCCTGTTCGCTAGTGATGTCCATGTAAACTAGGGATGGGTCGTCGACGTATTTACCGTCGACGAAACGAGACCGTCCACGTCCATCCATCGACGAGACGATCAACTAGTTGAATTCGTCAACTAGTCGACGCGTCAACTTCGTTACGCGGACGTTCTATCTAAACATCGGGACGATGGTCAACTGTCTACGGTTCGACGCGACGCTTCTCGACGGCTCAACCGTTGGCTATTTTTATGACGTTAATTTTTAAAATTTAAAGAATTTCGAAGGAATATAGTTTCGGGGAAAGTAAAACCGCTACTTTTGCTTATATGTATAAAGAAATATTTTATTATTTATTTGTTTACGCACATTATAGGCTTTATATTGTTTTATATACTTCTTTCTGTATATAATAAAGAAAAAAGTAGGTATACACAGCAATATCAGGTGTAAGCAGTAAAATATTAGTTCAATAAAAAATAAAATAATTAAACAGAATTGTTTTATTTTATACAGCGCAAAATTGGGAATTCACCGAAACGTCGCACGTGCACATCGCACAAATCAAGTAAAAAATAATAGATAATAGCTTATTAAGCCTATCTTACCCTACGCATGCATTCAAATTTCAAGTCTGTGTTATAGTTCGTGTACACAGATCTGCACTCTATGGTCGTGTACTTTAGAGTTGAAATGAAATTACCCGTCGAGCCGTCTATGACGTCTATGGCGTCTACAAGTCGACAGCGAGAGATGAGAGAGAAATAAACGGAGACGTTTTGTCTTGCTCTCGCTCGTTGCTTTGCACGAAGTTGAATCTCGAATCGTCCACCGTTCACGGCGTCCGCCGTCCACCGTCTACGAATTCAACTAGTCCATGCGATAAACATAAACCGTCGACGCGTCGACGCAACGCCAACGGTTGATTTCAACTAGTCCGTCCATTCAACGCCCATCCCTAGTAGTAGTTTCTATTACTATGTTAGGTTGATAAAATACAGCAAATATTATTCAAAGCTATTTTTATTATTTAAATGTGACATGAACATAAGTTTTAAGTACTTACTAAAAGCTCTATAGACATACACAATTAAACGTACAAAACATAAGAAATGTTGATCAATCCCGATAATCTCGTCCAAATTTTCGGTTCGGGATTGATCTCGTAAAATGCCTCGATCTAGCGGGATCGGGATTGCATTCCCTACTCACGTGCCACTAATGAGCATGTGTATCAGTACCTTAAGTCAGAAATATCTTAAAAAAATCCAAATTCTGACGTCGCATATCTCCTTAACTTTAATACTAGGTCATGGTTGCCTGAACACTTTCTACTCATAATTAATCCAGGAATCTATCTGTGAAGTAGACTAACTCTGTTACACCCTGTATATTTCAACTGTTCCACTAAATTGTGTGGTTGGTTGGTCGAAGAAATTGACAACTATAGGTCGACCACAATCAAAAGACCATTCCCTGGCTTTGTACGGTAAGAAAAAAGCGGGGGAAAGTTGCCTGGCAAGCCCGTATTATAAGCCTTAACAGGATATTCCAAATAAATATATATTTTTTAGTTTAAAAAATGTTACTTTCTTACTAGAAAAAATTATTTTGTGTTCATTTCTTGCATCGTAACAACGCACACACTTATTGCGCGCATTCTTTACAATGCGGTTTAGCTATAGCAATTGTAATATTATGCACACAACAAGCGAATAAACCAAGACATTAAGATTCCTTCTGTGACTTGCTCTTAAGGGGGGGGGGTAAGGTTAATTCGTACAAAAAAAGGCATGTTTTTGTGAATTTTTTGTGACGATACAGTTAAAATCTCTTTATTAAAACCAATGGTACATTAAAGTATGACATTTGAAGAATATTGTGTAAAATTGTCAAGAAGAAATATTAAAAAATACGGCAATGGCAGCAATTATTCGGACGTGTCTCGGAAAAAAGTAGAATTGCGGTGTCCATCATAACTTGGTGCTGGATCATCTGAAATCAAAAAATCAAAGTTCATTCGTTAGATAATAGGTTTTACCAGGTAACGCTGGGAGGGTTTTTTGAAATTTCAATTTTTCAATTTTTTGGAACACTTTGAAGGGAAAAACGCGATTTTTTGCGAAAAATATCGACTAATTTGTTATTAAAAAATAAAAATTAATAACATATTTGAAAAAAAGTCTCCAGTGTTACCTCGTAAATTATGTACAGAAATAGTGTTCAAAATTTCAAAAGGATTCGTGCAGTAGTTTTGAAGTTATGTTGGACACCGACTTTGAAAACGTGAGATGTGGGAAAAACGCTTTAAAGTTTTGCACACTGTAAAATTCAAAATAAAACTCAACTCTTATTTTATACTTACACATAATCGTCGATGCCATGTTCACACAGCAAAGAGCTATCTATTTGTCCTTGTCTAAGCAAAACTCTTCCAATACAATAGCACGTCCGGTAGTCCTCAGGTGAGCGCGTCTCTTATCTGCCCGAGCAGGTATAGAAAATCAGTCTGAGTATCGTTCAAATGTTCATAATTTCGTCAATTTTGCTCTAATTGACTTGAAATTTTGACACAATATTCTTGCGATGTTATACATTCATTTAAAAAATTAAAAATATAATGCAAAAAAAAAGTTAAAACCCTTACCCCCCCCCCCTTAATGTCTGTAATATTCACCCAAACGAATACAAATACGAGCGTTCAGAACATCCCTAGTAGAATCGTTCCCCGCTTTTCCGCTGGTCTTCATATCTACCTGGAGCTGTTCCATTACGGTTTCTTGGAACGAGCGTTTCATGATTCCCTTTGTGGAATTCCACTCGTGTGTTATTTGAAGTACGAAAATGCTTTCGGTCCTCCCCGCCGTTTAGAGCCTCCTCGGGAATCGATAACTTTAAATAAGTCACGGGATAATAGGGGTGGACGACCAAGTCGTGGGAAGCGACGACCAGCAGTGATTTCCGCATTAATATTACACGGGATAATTCAGCCCCCGCTAATGGAGGGCGGTGCTCCGCTGCCGACATCTTGCACGACATTTGCGACGACTTTTCTACAAGGCTTCAACCCTTTCACTTCCCTTGTGGTGATAACATCCTTATTAATCAATATGATGGTGATTATGTGGAACAGTTTGCCTGAGGGCGTTGTGTCTGCAGCCAGAGTCAACCAATTTAAGAATAGGCTGGATATCCAAATGAGAGACAGTGATATGGGCCTATCAGCTTAAGCTGCCTGCCCATTATCAATAATAATAATAATTTTCCACATTCCTGTAGCTCGTACCAATTGCGGATCACGCTCCCCCATAGTGAGAATGTGCCGAGTCTACAACGACTTGTTCACCGACATCGCCATCTATCATGTGTCTCCATACCACCTAAGATCATAAGTGAACATAATTCTGCGACACAACATTGAATTAATACTTGACTCATCACTGCAATGCAAGATATAAATTAAGTTAGGTAATTCGCATACTTTAAAATTGTTATTTACTTTATTATGTTCAACTCACTACTGTTACATTTGATGTTATTATGTACCACTTCAAAATTATTTCTATGTGAGATATGTTAGGATATGCAGACGTTACAACAATGAGCTCTATACTCTATTTAAGGAGCCAAACGTCACAAAATTTATAAAACTGGGAAGACTTCGGTGGCTGGGTCATGTGGAGAGAATGTCCGAGCATCAAGCACCAAAGTCCCTGCTGAACTCAAGGCCAATAGGCCGAAGGAGCTTAGGAAGAACAAAATTATGATGGAGTGACAACGTCCTCAAAGACATCTCTGTCTTAGAGCTTCAGAACTGGAGAGAGCTGGCACTAGACCGAGATGAGTGGAGAAAAATTATTGAGGAGGCAAAGATCCACCAAGGGTTGTAGTGCCAAGAGTGGTGATGATGATGATGTTAAGATATAAGTTAATATGCTAATTACCAACTATTTACACTCTCATTTATTTATATATATCGTTTTCTTATATCTGTTAATATTTCCAAATAAACAAATAAATAAATAAAACACTGGTGAGATGAATTTTCCAAGGGGGGCAGCGGGAGTCACTCTGTTGGACGATTACCAGATAGTCGTCGACTGCTGTAACCTCCAAAGCGATTTAAACAGATCTCAGATTATTGTATCACAAATAAACTATTTCTAGGCAAACCATTACCAGATTCAAATCAATCAGTTTTACAAGTATAAGTTTAATTCGTGTTATTAAGTGACTGTCAATATTAATAAAAAAACTAATCATTAATTAAAAAATTTCTAATCAATAAACAGTGTTTTGATTTGTCTCCTACTCGTAAAGCCGCGACCTGTATCAATATGTTTGTTTTTTTTTGGATTAATTATTATTCCATTATCGTGTGCCCATTTTCAGAATTTATTTATTTATTTCTTTCTTTTTAAATTAAATATAAAATTTTGGTTGGACTCTGCCTGTCTCACTAGAAATATCTGTGTTGAGACAGGCATAGTTTAAAATACTGTGTATTTATAAAACATAGTATTAATAATTGTTTGTATTGTATAAGTATTGTATATTAACATAAGATAATAAAGTGATTAAAATAATCTAATAGAAAATATATCATATATATGAGGTTATGGTGTGTTAGTGTGTTTGTGTAAGTGTGCCTATTTTATCTCTCCCCTTGTTTCGGATCCACTGTTTTATTTTGTATTTTATGTTAGGGTTGTAAATTGTGGTTAGCCCGGATTGTTTTAATTCATCAAGCATGCAATTAAGTTATTTGGGTCCAAAATAGTTATAGCTCCTTTGTCCATACGTGGTATGTAACCTTGGGATTTGATTTGGGATTGAGTTTGTTTGACCGTGTGGTAATTATTGTTTGAGTTGGTTTAAACTGTGTATTTTTGTGTTTATATGTGTATTTAAGAGTAGTATTCGCATAAATTTGTTTTATACCGAATACATCGAATTTATTGAATATTTCATCTGTCCTTGTTAAAATTGGTTAATCTTTCCGTAGATTTTTGCGATATTTTTGATATTTATATGTACATATGTACAATATATTGTACATATGTACAATATATGTATTGTCTACGAACATATTTTCAAATAATTTTGAATGACATCTGCAAGGCTATTTACATGAGCAATATAACATACAGATGCTGAACCCGATCCTGTTAAAGTCATGTTTCAATCTTGCTTAATAATATGATGAAACTTATGTGAGCGACTTGACCAATCAGAGGCCAGGAACAGGAGGCGCGATTTCACGCCTCTTCCGCAATCTTCTGTTAGTCCTTGCATCTCTGATCGTTCACTTACCATTTAATCTTATAATAAAAACTAGCTACAACCCGTAAAAATGACGGAACATTGGTTCGCGTCTTTGCTAAGCCCTGGGGTACATTTATAGTATATTTTTGTCGGTCCACGGAGAGGCGGCGGTAGCGACATGCGTTACGCGGTTCGGCTTATTACGGACGTTACAGACGGACAGACAACGAAATTATTATGTTAAGCAGTATCCATTTTTAAGCAATCCGCTTTTTGTAATGCGTTAGTCAGAAATTACTTTGTATATCTAATTATTACAAAAAGTGAATAGCTTAAAAATGGATAATATATGTTAATAAATTAATAAAAAACTAACTCATAAAAACCAAGTTTTTATTATACTCCCTTTCTCATCTCCTAGTTAAAACAGGTTTAGGGAGCAATAAAAAATTTCGAAATATCCGAAATTATACTACTTATAATAAATTTAACGAAAATTTGATAGATCATTTTTATCGTCGCCAGGATTCTGCCTGCAAAGTTTCAGCTCGATTGGATCACGATAAAAGGGTTAAAAATCGATCCAAAGTTTTTTCGTCAGACAAGCAAGCAAGCAGACGCTACGAGTTAAAAGAAAGGGAGTAAAATGAGGCTTACACACAAGGGTGCATTATTGACGGAAAGGTACGAGGCTAACGTGGCGGTAACGTACCTTCCCGTGAGTAGCCAAATATTTTTCGTCGATTCGATTTTCCTGACCGCCCTCTCCACATGTAGCCCAGCATAGCATTCTACCTAACCCCCTCCCCCTCTCGCGGTTAAATGGACACTCCGTTATGCCATGTATTCACTAGGGGGAAACGTTGCCAGGCGCACGGTACTCGAGCGAGCTCACGGGGACATCGGGCTGCGCGTCAGTATCACGTGGTATGTTTACAAGTGAATGCACATGCGTTGTATCTGTCAACTGACATTAATGTGGGGAAACGAAATTATTGTTCTTCAACTCATCGCCGTACAATTTTGTGGGACACTTCGAACCGTGAATATAAAAATAAAATGATGTGAGGGCCAACAGCGTTCCTTAATATTGTCTTGCTCGGCTATGGAAGGCCCGATTATTTGTAATAAATTGTCAATACCAGTTGTTGTCGTTCGAGTGAAATTGACAAAAGATCCGTCAGACATTCGAAGATCGCATAGAATATCCATCCTTCTTTCTCTTTGCAATAAATAATTTCGCACCTACCACCTTTTTCTCCTCTTACGCTTCGATAAACTCGTTAAAATAAATAGATACGCAGCTGTCATCCTAGCCTCACCGGCGGCAAGAGTAAATAGATACGCAGCTGTCAACATAACGTCATCGGGCGACAAGTGATATGTGAGTCCGGGTGTGTACACGTCAAATGACCGCGTCATTGTCCCCGAAACATGTCCCCTAGTGAATACATGGCTTTATCCACGAGTTTTTGCCCCTGTCTCTTTGAGCGACGCCCGACACACGACTTTCCCGGCCCATTTCCATTTCCGTCACACCTCCCGGCATCGGCTCCCCCCTCCCTCGCGGCAGAGTCGCGCCAGGTCGCGATGACAGCGCGCTCGCCAAGCGGCCGAGCGGACAAGGTGTTTAATTGATACGGTGGTATCCACGGCGTCACAGCCGGCCCCGATATGCCGTGATGGCGTGCGATCCGTCTTTGTTCGTGGCTGGCGTACTTCATCCACTTAGCCACTTAACCGCGGACTGCCAGCAGCGGTTAAAATAACAGTCTGCTCCGGTTTGCGCGCTTCGGCCTGCGCGAATCTACAAGGCCGGGGTCATTCATTTCTACACGACACGCATTAAACATTGTGTGAATCTCGCACTAGTCACTCGAGAATCTTCCGCTTGTACCACACAAATCACTATTGAACACTTCTCGCACGTTGGTAGGTCGGCAGGCTGATGAATAGCCACACTGAAATCGCCGCTTGTCGCTTGTTCGCTTCTGTCAAAACAGCAACTGTTTTGCGAAGCGGTTCTGTCGCCCGTTATATAGAGAATGTCATTTCGCGAAGGTTCGAGTATGATCGAGAAGTTTCTGATTTATTCCCGTGTATTCCAGTCACCAGCAATTTTTTAATTTACTCTAAATTACTATTGAACGCTTCGCACATTTTTATTTAACGGTTGATATTTTATCGCTGCTGAATTGGAACATGTCGCTTGTTTTCCGTGGTTTTGACTTTGGTTTTGCTTCTGTGAAAATAACAGCACTTTTGCGCAGCGGTTTTGTTGCCTTTTATATGGAGAATTTCATTTTGCGAAGTTTCGAGTATGATTGAAAATTTTCTGTTTTATTCTCATGTATTAAAGTCATTACCAGCAATTGTCCACGAACCGCGTGTTTTCACTTTGAACTCTCCTGAACCCCACCCCCCTCTCCATGTAGCCCTTCCATGTAACTCCAGAAGACATTTTGTGCAATAATATAAATGAAGAATTGCGAAGCTCGACTTTGATTTCCCCTGCCCTCACGTAGCCCAGCGTGGCCGTCTGCCTAATCCTCCCACCCACTTGATCAGTTCACCTGGTTTACGGACGCTCCGTTACGTATAATTCTTACCGTTTCTACAATCTCTTGACAGTTTATTTGGGGAAAGTTTGGAGCTTACGGAATGAAAGAGTATTTGCTGATTGATTTTTGTTTATCACCGGAGATATGCTTCGGGAGCAAGTGAAAATGCAAAGCAACAAGTTAAATAATGAAGAAAAAAACTCTGTAGACGCGCAGAGTAGGTCCGTCCGATGCGATTGTGGAAATCCGACTTCTTGTCCGATCCGAATTGTGGAAAACTTTTTGAACGCCCGGTAGGTACTTTCGTAAATTATTTCGCTGATCGATACGATGCACACTGCATCGTATTTCACTTATCGTCTCTGGCTTCTACTTAACGTCTAAACAAACTGAGCTTACCACGCGTCTTTGTTGTACTCTTTTTTTAGAATTGTTTGGTATATTCCAGAGCCTACCAGTACTTTCAAGTTCAATGTAGTTCAAGTTAAGTCAAGTACCTTGTTAGTCTTGTGGTTAGGACTCTCGCCTCGTGATTCAAAGGTCGCGGGTTCGAAACTTACTCCAGACCAGCAAGTTAATCCTATTTTCATAGAGCAAGCGTTTAGCTTAGTTTGAAAATAGTAAGAATATTGACGTGACACGTATTCAGTATTCTCTATTAAAAAAAATTTCAAATCATCCTGAGTGCTTAGAAATCCTAAACTCAAGTAGAGATAACAAGGTTTATGTTTTCCATCCATTTTAAAAATCATTATAAAAAAAAGTGACCCATAAAAACGAAGTTTTTAGAATACTCCTTTCTCATTTTCGGGTTTCGCGTCTACCATATGCGTTGAAATATCAAACATTAAAAATTTGAAAAATCCAAAATTATACTATAATTATTTAAAAAATTTAACGAAAATTTAATAGATGTGCTTGATCGCTGCCACAAGTCTGCCTGCAAAGTTTCAGCTTGATTGGATCCCGGGAAAAGAGTTAAAAATTGATCCAAAGTTTTTTTGTCAGACAAGCAAACAAACAGACGCTACGAGTTAATATAAAGGGAAGAAAAATGAGGTTTCTTTTAGCCGTTTTGAGGTTAGCGGCGGTACGACGCCGCGCCGTGCGAAGCTTCCTTAATGGCGTCTGGTTAGGGCGAAATTATGAGGAGTTCGTGTTGATTACCCGTTAATAGGATTTAAGCTCGGCTTAATGGTGCGGGTAATTATTATTCGCTGTTAAGGGCGCGGGCGCAGCCGCCAGACACTCGGTCGCTGCCAAAAATTGGAAACACCACCCTTAATCGTGAACCCCGTGTCTTCAGGAGCCACGCGTCTTGTCAGATTGGAAACGGTGACGCGGGAGCCGGCCATCTTTCTTCTTCTTTTGCTTCGCGTGCCGTCTTCCGAGGCCGGCCGCACTTTGGATACGAATTATTACGTAGTATTCGTACGACAAGTCAAAATTTTGAAACGGTACCAAGATTTACATACCAAGGATCCCTGATAAAAAGCAACAACAATACTACAGAGGAGATCCAGAAGCGCATAGTGAGCGCAAATCGCTGTTTTTTCCGCCTACAAAAGCTGATAAAATCCAGACTGCTGTCCAGAAACACCAAGATATTAGTGTACAAAACGCTTATTAGGCCAGTGCTCACGTACGCAGCTGAGACGTGGGTACTAACTAAAAGGAATGAGCGAGCACTGGACGTTTTTGAAAAGAAAATTTTGAGGCGTATCTTCGGACCGGTTCTAGAAAATGGACTTTGGCGCAGACGTTACAACAATGAGCTCTATACTCTATTTAAGGAGCCAAACGTCACAAAATTTGTAAAACTGGGAAGACTTCGGTGGCTGGGTCATGTGGAGAGAATGTCCGAGCATCAAGCACCAAAGTCCCTGCTGAACTCAAGGCCAACAGGGCGAAGGAGCTTAGGAAGGCCAAAACTAAGTTGGAGTGACAACGTCCTCAAAGATATCTCTGCCTTAGAGCTTCGAAACTGGAGAGAGCTGGCACTAGACCGAGATGAGTGGAGGAAAATTATTGAGGAGGCCAAGACCCACCAGGGGTTGTAGTGCCAAGAATGATGATGATGATGATTCGTACGACTATTTTCGTACGTATTGGAGCGCGCACATTGATTGCGTCTTGCGTTGTCACGATCAGTTACTTTGACATTTCTCCAATGACGTTTGTGTCAAATGTATAATCTGTATCTTCTGGAAAACTCTATTATGGCAGACTTAAATAGTGACAAATTCCATGACTATCTATCTAATAGATTCACAAATGCTGGGGAGAATCCAAGTGCGACGAGAGCTCATAACATCGGAGAAATGTTTAAAAGTTTTTTTATTCGAAGTACATAATAATACCTCACCTTCATTAAACCAAATTATTTAACATACAGGTATTTTTACTCCCTTTATATTAACTCGTGGCGTCTGCTTGCTTGCCGGTTTGCCGTCGAAAAAACTTTGGATCGATTTTTAACCCTTTTCCCGTGATCCAATAGAGCTGAAACTTTGCAAGTAGACTCGTGGCGACGATCAAGAAGATTCATAAAATTTTCGTTAAAAAAAATTGATAATTATAGTATAATTTTGGAGTTTTAGAAATTTTAATGGTTTTTTCAAATTGGAATCATTACAAAAGTTTGATTACTAGCAACGGCGGCCCGATAACGTCCCGGAATATTTTCTAAATTTGAATTTCTCCGTCGGTATACATAATATGTACTTCACTACGAATTTCGAAAATCTAAATTGACTGACAAATGTTTATAGAATTTAATTTTCAAAGCGTTAATTGTCTTATCAAAGCTCAAAACATCTGACATTTTAGAAATATATCAAATTACTGTAAGTTTAGTGTTATGTTATATGTTTTAATTCGTCTTTAATTGTTGTTATATTTTACAAAAAAAGGGAGTATAATAAAAACTTGCTTTTTATGGGTTAGTTTTTTTTAGTTCTTTACAGATTCTCCTTCATGATCTGCGCTGATGGTCACGCAGTTGAATCACTTTGGTCCCACAATCACTTGTGGTCACGTGTCAAATTGACAAAATTTTCAATATCCATCGTACGAAATCGCAAAAATTTCCGAACAAATCCGGATCGTGTCGGACGTCGCATCTACACCTGCGTACACGCACTATTAAATCGTGTGCAGTGTGCGATGTTTAAGTACTTGGAAGGTCAGAAATGTAGTTGCGTATTCGTACGTATACGTACTACTCAATTTCGTACGAAAACGCATCCAGTGTGCGGCCGGCGTAACGACAACCTCAGAATCTTCTTCTTCTTCTCCTATTGGAGGACCGCGATCACATTGTCGATCGTGACTCTATTGAACGATTGAACATATTCGAAAAAAAATGTTGTGTATATAAACTGGTCAAAAAATATTATTAATATTTTTAATATTCGAAGCATTAACTTAAGTGGGGGGTAAGGTTAATTCGTACAAAAAAAAACATGTTTTTGTGATTTTTTTGTGACGACACAGTTTAAATCTTTTTATTTAAACCAATAGTACATTAAAGTATGACGTTTGAAGAATATTGTCTAAAATTTTCAAGACGAAATATTAAAAAATACGGCAATGGCAGCAATTATTCGGACGTGTCTCGGAAAAAAGGAGAATTGCGGTGTCCATCATAACTTGGTGCTAGATCATCTGAAATCAAAAAATCAAAGTTCATTCATTAGATAATAGGTTTTCCCAGGTAACGCTAGGAGGATTTTTTGAAATTTCAAATTTTCAATTATTTGGAACACTTTGAAGGGAAAAACGCGATTTTTTGCGAAAAATATCGACTAATTTGTTATTAAAAAATAAAAATTAATAAGAAATTTGAAAAAAGTCTCAAGCGTTACCTCGTAAATTATGTACAGAAATATTGTTCAAAATTTCAAAAGGATCGGTGCAGTAGTTTTGAAGTTATGATGGACACCGACTTTGAAAACGTGTGATGTGGGGAAAACGCTTTAAAGTTTTGCACACTGTAAAATTCAAAATAAAACTCAACACTTATTTTATACTTACACATAATCGTCACACAGCAAAGAGCTTTCATTATCAGCATCTTTTTTTCCTTGTCTACACAAAACTCTTCCAATACAATAAGCACGTCCGGTAGTCCTCAGATGAGCGCATCTCTCAGCTGTTTGTTTGTCTTCACCTCATTTTCTTAAGGCTCGATATATTTTGGTTTTATTTATATTTCCTCAAACGCAGGGGTATAAAACACAGCAATATCAAAAAAAAATGTTCACAGTTATCGAGTTTTTAGAGAAAAATAGTCTATACATTCGTAAGAAACATGAATTTGTAAGGGATTGGTAGATAAAATCTAGAATTCAGTATATTTCAAATTAGTAATCCTAGATTATTGCATTAAAAACGTTTTTTTTTCAATTTTTTTGAAATTGCTGCCTTTATTGCATGCTTGCATATGGATATTACTGCAATTTATTATATATTTATTATATATTACTGCAATTTATTATATATTTATTGAGAAGCATAGAAAACATTAATATAATATAGATGTTTTATTATAGGTCTTCACTTTTAGAAATATGTTAATATTGATAAATATGTTAATAAATGTATATTATAGATGTCTCACAGAGACTAAACTGTATTTTTATGGGAAAGTAGGTATAGAAGTCATTTTTTGATGTACATAAGACTTACGACCCATCGTATGGTTGGCTTAAGTGATCACTTTACACATATGTAACGTTCGCCATTTCCACCCGCGATAGAGTATACCATGTCCACTAATTTTTTGGAAGTTGTATATATTTGAATTGCATGCCACACTTCACATGTGTATTGTAACCATCTTTCGTACGCGGCCTGTGACAGCCATTTTCTTTCCCTCTTAATCCCCACAGATGTCGCTAATTATTTTAATGTCGTTAATGTCACTAATGAGAAATCTGCAATTGATTTACGGAATTTTGAAAGCAATATACTTTTTCTGATGTCTCTGTGACAAGAAAGTATTCTGAATAAATATGTTATATTGCTACTGTATACTGATTCATGGAAATGACTAATTTTTAAAGATCCATAGATGGCGTTAACATAAAAATTCGATAGATGTGGTGGCCACCCTGGGTGGAATCGATGAGAATTACATTGTGTAAAGTGATCACTTAAACCAGCCGTGTGATAGGTCGTCAGTCCTACAAAAATCTATTATTTTAACTCGGCCACAGTCCCCTAAGTTACGCAGAATTTTGGGTTACAACTGAATACAACTAGACCAAAATACATGCTAATTAGCATGTTTACAACTAGAACAAAATACATGATCATGTGACAATGAAACTCTTTATATTGATAAAACAATGAGATTTTAGTATGTCAGAGTAAAAACTACATACCTACTGTCATGGGACGTGGCTATGTGAGGCAAATGAAAAAAAACACTGGAAAACATTTTAATAAATTCACAAAATCACTGGACATGAATTAAATTTAAGCATAAATCTTTTACTCTTTTTCTCAATTAATCACTCGTTTGTGAAAAACTTGATTACGCTTGCTAGAATATTATATTTTATTTCATTTTAGAACGTAAGAACTTCGCCGATATCTTTTGCTTCGATTAATCTCCGCGTTGGTAACACTGCGGTCGCTACGGCTTTATCGCTGGTCAAGTCGCGTCGGTTAAACGTCAAAATAATCATAAACTCTCTGCGGTACTGGCTCCGCCTTTTGTACGAAGCGTGTTGGCCTTTCCAACCCTCGAAACCAATCTATACATTACCAGCGTTTGTGAGAATGTCTCCGTTGCTTCCAGATTGTTCCAGTCATTTCTCGAATGTTGTGGGGCGTCCCAGAATGTTATGGAATGCTCGAGAGACTTCGATCGTGTTGCTGTCTTCGAGAGGTCAGAGCCTCTGAGTGCACAGTCCTATTGCTACAATACTTTAACTGCTGTATAAATGTGTCTTAGATATACGCGAGCCATTCTAATCACGCAACAGTGACTTTTTTCAATCTGTATACTAGTTAGCTGTAGTGCAGACACTCTGCTGTCCTACAACTCTATGAGAATGCAATACAACATTGCCTTCAGGATAATGCTCGATCTACCCTGGCGTTGCAGTGCATCTCGAATGTTCGCAGAGCACGGGGTCCATGGCTTTGCTGCTCTCCAACGACTGAAGACAGCTAGTGCAAGGATTATGATGTGGGGGTCCAGCAACTTCATTATTCAAGCAGATGCTATGTGGCCAATGCATAAAATATGGATACTAATTATGCAACAGTGACTGTTTTGAAATGAACTAAATGTTTCAATGGAAAGGCAGATGCTCGGCGTAAGCCTTCGAGATAAAATCAGAAATGAAGAAATAAGACGCCGAACAAAAGTTGCCGATATTGTGGACCGTATTGCAAAACTAAAATTGCAGTGGGCTGGACATAAGGCTCGACAGGAGGATACTAGATGGGCACCCAGAATCCTACAGTGGAGGCCCTGGACAAAAAATATAAGCGTCGGAAGACCTCCGAAAAGGTGGTCTAATGACATAGTCCAACAAGCAGGAAGAACCAGGATGCGAAGGGGGAGAAATAAAGATGAGTGGAAGAAAATGGAAGAGGCCTGCATCCAGCAGTGGAAGGGAAAAGGCTAAGGAAGAAGAAGAAGAAGAAGAAGACTCTTTTCCATGGTGTTCAGTGAATTTTTTTTTTTAATTTTTACATTTTTTCTTTTATTTTCTAATATCGGCACTTTGATGGCAAAGGGTTATATTAGGTCTTTACATATGAAATTGAGGTTTAGTATGGGAGGAACATAAAGCCGATTTTTTTTATTATAATATATTTATTTAATCAAAGTATGTACCATTGCTATCTATGCACTTTTGCCATCTCATAGGTAGTTCATCGATCCCTTTACTAAAAAAACCATTCGGACGGGAATCAATAAAATCTTTGAAGGCGGTTTGAACTGCCCCATCGGAGTTGAATTTTTTCCTTTGCAAGAAGTTATCCAAATTTCGAAAAAAATGGTAATCTGTTGGGGCAAGGTCCGGAGAGTACGGTGGATGTCTTAGACATTCCAATTGAAGCTCCTCTAATTTGGTAGCCGTCTATTGTGCAGTGTGTGGTCTAGCGTTATCATGAAGCAGCAGTGGCCTAGAGCGATTAACCAGCCTCGGTTGTTTAGCAGCTAGCTTTTCCATCATGGTTTGCAGTTGCTGACAATAGACATCTGCCGTAATCGTCTGGCCAGATTTAAGAAAGCTGTAGTGAACGACACCAGCACTAGTCCACCAAACGCTCACAAGTATCTTTTTTGGAGTCAATTTTCGCTTGGGGCATGGTTTGGCTGGTTCGGCAGGGTTCACCCTATGCGATGAGCGCTTCCGATTATCGTACAGGATCCACTTTTCATCACAGGTAATGATTCGATTTAAAATCCCTTCATTATTGTGCCGGTTGAGTAATGCAACGCAGCAGTCAACGCGCGTTTGTTGATTTGCTTCACTCAATTCGTGAGGTACCCACCTTTCAAGCTTTTTCACCTTACCAATTTGCTTCAAGTGGATTAAAACAGTTTTATCACTAACACCGCAGCCTGCAGCTAACTCGGATGTGGTTTGCGATGGATCCGCTTCCACAATAGCCTTCAATTCTTCATTATCAACTTTGGTCTCCGGCCGTCCACGGGGCTTGTTCTGCAGGTCGAAATTTCCAGAACGAAAACGTTGGAACCAAAAACGCACTGTGTTTTCTTTTGCGGCACCGTCGCCATACACATCATTAATCCTTCGAGCCGTTTCTGCAGCACTGGTGCCACGGTGGAACTCGTACTCGTAAATAACGCGATATTTCAAGTTTTTCATTTTGTAAACTGAGTGACGCAAAGAAAAAAACAATTGAGAAAAAAACAAATGAATTATAATTTTCAAAACACAAATACATGAGTAAATAACTGTATAAATTTGGATTTGGAATTCCTAACCAAAGAGAAGATATTTGAGATCAAATTTGCCAGTACGGCAAAACGCCAATTTCATACGTATGGACCTAATATATCTGTCACAGACACTATTTTACAGGAGAGCAAAAAGAAAGTTACAAAGTCGGTTTGGCAGCGTATTATAAAAGATAATTCCAAGTATAGTCAAAAGAAGCATAGTTTGCCTCTCAACACAATGCTTATTTTTGTTTTTTGGATTATACTGTTTTTTTTTGCTATTTGACATTCTAAGACGATATATTCTTTTTCCATATCAGGTTTTGCTACAGTTCTTCACATGTATAGTCTTTTGACATGACTTCTATCCCTTTGCTACAAAAATAGATCAAATAAAACCAAGTGACTTTTAAGAATAGCGAGTTTTTATTACACAAACCTTGTAATATATAATATTATAAACAACTAAAACAACCTATAGATATTAAATATAAAAAAATAAAATACCTATTTACAATAAAATATTAGTCAATCTTAATCTAAGAGGCTAAGGGCTAAGATCAGTATGAATATCGCTAATTCGGGAATTATGATTAATATGCATACTAGATTGAACCAATTTACAGTTACAGCTTTATCCTTTTGCCACATCAAAGAATACACTATTTGGAACATTTTTTGGAAGAAACTAGAAAAATGACAAAAACTGCATCTATAACCATTTGCCATCACAGTACCGGTATATCTATATGACAAGGTGAAAATCTATTCTCATACTAGCTGAAATCAATATTCAATATATATATATATATATACATATATTAGGTCCTTACATATGAAATTGGCGTTTTGCCGTACTGGCAAATTTGATCTCAAATATCTTCTCTTTGGTTAGGAATTCCAAATCCAAATTTATATAGTTATTTACTCATGTATTTGTGTTTTGAAAATTATAATTCATTTGTTTTTTCCTCAATTGTTTTTTTCTTTGCGTCACTCAGTTTACAAAATGAAAAACTTGAAATATCGCGTTATTTACGAGTACGAGTCCACCGTGGCACCAGTGCTGCAGAAACGGCTCGAAGGATTAATGATGTGTATGGCGACGGTGCCGCAAAAGAAAACACAGTGCGTTTTTGGTTCCAACGTTTTCGTTCTGGAAATTTCGACATGCAGAACAAGCCCCGTGGACGGCCGGAGACCAAAGTTGATAATGAAGAATTGAAGGCTATTGTGAAAGCGGATCCATCGCAAACCACATCCGAGTTAGCTGCAGGCTGCGGTGTTAGTGATAAAACTGTTTTAATCCACTTGAAGCAAATTGTTAAGGTGAAAAAGCTTGAAAGGTGGGTACCTCACGAATTAAGTGAAGCAAATCAACAAACGCGCGTTGACTGCTGCGTTGCATTACTCAACCGGCACAATAATGAAAGGATTTTAAATCGAATCATTACCTATGATGAAAAGTGGATCCTGTACGAGAAAGGGAAAGTCGTCATAGCAATGGCTGAACCCTGCCGAACCAGCCAAACCATGCCCCAAGCGAAAATTGACTCCAAAAAAGTTACTTGTGAGCGTTTGGTGGACTAGTGCTGGTGTCGTTCACTATAGCTTTCTTAAATCTGGCCAGACGATTACGGCAGATGTCTATTGTCAGCAACTGCAAACCATGATGGAAAAGCTAGCTGCTAAACAACCGAGGCTGGTTAATCGCTCTAGGCCACTGCTGCTTCATGATAACGCTAGACCACACACTGCACAACAGACGGCTACCAAATTAGAGGAGCTTCAATTGGAATGTCTAAGACATCTACCGTACTCTCCGGACCTTGCCCCAACAGATAACCATTTTTTTCGAAATTTGAATAACTTCTTGCAAAGGAAAAAATTCAACTCCGATGGGACAGTCCAAACCGCCTTCAAAGATTTTATTGATTCCCGTCCGAATGGTTTTTTTAGTAAAGGGATCGATGAACTACCTATGAGATGGCAAAAGTGCATAGATAGCAATGGTACATACTTTGATTAAATAGATATATTATAATAAAAAAAAATCGGCTTTATGTTCCTCCCATACTAAACG
>JADDOH010005711.1:0-26004 GCA_016648135.1 Agrypnia vestita | reverse complement strand
CAAACACATCATGACTTCGGCACGGTATTGCAAGCTGATACTTAACCACAACACCAACATTCAAGACAACACATCAGCCCTGATGATGGACCCTGCAATGGGATCCGAAACGTCGGCCCGAAAGGTCCTAACAACACGGCATAATACCCCAGTAAACACAAACTTGAAGATTCTGAGTGGCCGTGAAAACCTAAGAACATTGTCAAGATCATCGTCTCGCTGAAATCTTCGACCTAGACTTACTATTTGTTTTATGAATTAAAAATGCTTATTAATTAGATTTAGGTAAGGGATAGTGGCCAACTCTCGATGAATGAACATCAGTAGTAAATGTAGGCCAGATAGTCCGTAGTAGGCAACCTATATATAGGTGGTCAGATAATTTTATTTTGTAAGACTTCTTGTAATAAATGCTATTCTACTCAATCTGTTTCAGTATAAATTGTAAGGTCTACCTAAACTAGTCAAGTAATTTCCCAATATAGCTCCTGGCATTCACACACTGCCAACCCGAATTCACAAATTCCCTGATCTCACGCATTTACCCTAGCAGTCGGTGGGGCAGGAGGAAAAATATATCCAAAATTTGGATGTATTTTTCACAAAAATCCGATCCAAATTTTGCATACTTATTCTTTGGGATATGTTAGGTAATACGGGTGAAATTTCTCCCCTCCCCCTTGGCTAAAATCTGTACCATTCGACCGATCTGATCCAAATTTTGCATATTTATTCTTTAGGACCTGGCGGGTAAGATAGATGACATTTCCCCCCCCCCCCCTCCTGATAAATTTTATACACAAATCTACACCTTTTCACCGATTTGACCTAAATTCTGCATAATTATTCATCGAGACCTGGTGGGAGACTTAGGTGACTTTTTCCCCCTCCCCCTCCCCAGATATATTTTCCTTGCAAGTATTGTTCTGTTCGACCGATCTGATCCAAATTTTGTATACTTATTCTTTAAGAACCTGTCGGCTAACATAGGCGACATTTCCACCCTCACCATTACCCTTTCCCCCCCTAATATATTTTCAATGCAAATCTGTACGGTTCTACGAATTTTGCATATATATTCTTTAGGACCAAGCAGTAAACATAGAAACATTGACCACATTTTTCCCTTTGGACATCCCATTCATCGCAGCCTAGATTAACTGGGGACATTGTTTTTTTTTTTAAAGGCTTTGCAAAACAATGGAACACAAACTTATTTTTAACTTAATCCTTGACCCGTGCAACGCCGGGTTGTATAAATATATATACAAACGTGTTACAAATGTAACTTTAGTCCTTGGTAACTTTTCAATTTGATTGATTTAGGGGAAATATGATATGATTGAGGTTTGTATCTGATTGCATCGATGATTGGGAATTAATTTTTTCAGCATCTATTGGCACTACACAAGAGTTGTCTTAGTTACCAATCATCGGTACAATCAGATATAAATACCAAATAACTGTACCGAAAATAACAGGTTAAAACCGGTGGTTCGACCATCACTGATAGAAACTGCATCATCTGCCATTGACTTGATTGTGCAACAAATATAACTTTAGTCCTTGATAACTTTTCAATTTGATTGATTTAGGGGAAATATGATATGATTGAGGTTTGTATCTGATTGCATCGATGATTGGGAATTAATTTTTTCAGCATCTTGTTACGTTGCAAGTAATCCCGCCATTAATAACGCGCCGCGGCACAAATTGATTTGTGGGTATCAATCGATCTAGAACTTAGTTCGCCAACAAAACTAGGGTTAACGCACGGGCCCCAGCTAAGTACCGGTCTCTCTACCTGGCTGGCCACTTATTTTAAAACTTGTGCGCGCGTTGCAAGTTCCCCCGCGCCGGGCGCAGCGAAATGGTGGGAGATACGTACCTACGTGCTTGGCCTCTCTTTCATCGGTCAGCACTTTAAAATCTACCAGGGCCCAAGGCGGACGGACTTCGGCAACTGTTCCCGTCTTGGTCAGCACGACTCCGATACCCCACTTCACGATCCAGTATGTGTGAGTTATTTATACTGTACTAAGGCTCGGTTGCGCCAGCAGCAGTAAATTTGGTTCCAGTAACATTGACCTGAGTAACTTTTTTTACCCTCAGCTCAGAGTAAACTCGATTTCGGGTTGCACAAACGTCTTTTTTACCGCTGTCAAACCAATCATAAGGCTAATAGGGTGCCAAGCGGAATAAACCTCAAATACCGCATTTGTCTACGGAATTTGATTTATTTCAGTTTTTCACCACTGGCAATACGTACTTTTGCGGTTCAAAACCAGTTCAAACAAACCACTTTATTCTATGAAACAAACCAAACAAACGTCAAACCATCGCTAAAATAACGCGAAATTAAAAGATTCATTTTAATATTTACAAATTTCAATACGAAAATGACAGCGACAAAATTCAAATGACAAGTACCTATACGGATAAATGTCACATTTTCAAATCAGCTGTGAGAGGACGGCCATTTTTTTAACCAACATTTTTACTTTTACCCACCTATCTTGGAGAGTAAAATAAAGTTACTCAGATGTATGTACTTCGGCGAGTTAAATATTTTTACCATAGATGGCGCAACCCGTTTTAGTAAAAAACGTTACTCAAGTAACTTTTTTTACCTTTACTTTAGATGGCGCAACCGGGCCTAATTTGTATGTCTCTTTTCTTATAGGGCCCTGCCCTGTTAGGCCAATAAATACAATGTTTGCCGTACGATGCCATGTATGGATGGCCCATTATCTAAGATTATCAATATGATATAATGATCCTGTGCTGCCCCGCGGCCAGCTATACCTCTACTTTACCTGCTAACCACTTTCGGAACTTTCTCATGGCATGGATGAGAGAGGCGTTTTGTAGATGTTAGCATTGTTGCCGCAAGGATTTCCTGTGGTCTTGGCTGTCGGATGAGGGATGCCTGATCGCACATCTTCAAGTCCTGACGCCATGTGGATTTTGCGGTGAACATGGATGCGCGCCGATTACATGTGGGAGCTCCACCCGGAAGACAGAGTCATCACGTGATCACCCAAATGTAACATCTACAAACGTGCGGCACCATGAATTTATGTTCTAATTTTGCATTTTTTTAATTTAGAATCATTTTAATGATACCACAATGCAAAATTTCATGTTGTAATTTTAAATTCTTTTTAATTTATAATCATTTTAATGGTACCACCATGCAAAATTTCATGTTGTAATTTTAAATTCTTTTTGATTTATAATCATTTTAATGGTACCACCATGCAAAATTTCATGTTTTAATTTTAAATGCTTTCCGAATGGAGGTAGAGCTTTTATTTTGGCCAGCGCAGTCTGCCAGTGCCTTTCAATTATTTTATCTACTCCATTGTTCTGCCCGATGGCATATTAAACGTAATGCACTAGCGCGAATCTGCGCATTTTGTCATATTTCGATTTTATTTTCTAATGCAAATCTTTTATACGAAGTGCATGATTATATTACTGTTTTAAAATGACTTCTTTTATTTATGTAAAATCCTACCCATGTACTCATCTCATGCATTGGTTTACAAATTTAAAGATCTGGATCTGCGTCACATACTATCAAGTAAGAGCTCAACCTGAGACTTGTGTTATACCGATAAACTAGCTGGTGGGATGCATCTGTGTGCGTGAGTATGTGAGAAATGCCACTCACCATGTCAATACCACGCCGCTATGTACCAATCTATTGGCACTATACAAGAGTTGTCTTAGTTACCAATCATCGGTACAATCAGATATAAACACCAAATAACTGTACCGAAAATAACAGGTTAAAACCGGTGGTTCGACCATCACTGATAGAAACTGCATCATCTGCCATTGACTTGATTGTGCAATATAATAATAGTAGTTTTAAAAAAATTATCTACGGTCACCCTGGCTGTAAAATTTATGTATACCTTACCTTCCCATCTCTAGAGCCAGTGAAAAAGAATTTAGAATCGTAAGTCCAAGCACAACACCAAATGATGCGGGTATGAATGCCATTTGACTTGTCTGTTGAACCGGCTAATGTGAAGTGATTGTCAGCATCCCTTCGAAAGACTGACCAACGTCTATCCCTCGAGACAGACAAGAGTGCCTGGCTGTTGGGAGAGAAGCTGAGCTGAGTTATAGTCAGTTGATGTGAGGAGAGGCTCTGTATCTGCACCCAGGTTGATGTATCCCTGAAAGAAAATAAAATAATCATTATCTAAAAAATATATTGTATAGTACGTAAAATTAATTCAACAAAGTGAAATAAGAGATAGGTACATGAATATATATACAGGGTTATTTGTAAAACATTAATAACCTCCTAGGGTTATATTCCTGTCTTGATTATGAGTCGAAAATGTTCAAGCTATTATGACCTAATATCAATAGTTAAGGAGATATGCGACATCAAAGTTGGCATTTTTTTTCTCAATATTTATGACTTATTTTTTGTAAAACATTCGACTCTCATTACAGTAACTCATATCGATTACGAAAAATTCATTAGTTTCAATACAAGTAAAATAAAATCATAAAAACCCCGAAAAAATTTAAATTGGAATGTTTTCCAATTGGAATTCGAAGGTTTTTATTTTTTTATTTGACTTGTATTAAAGAGAATGAATTTTTCATATTCGATATAAGTTACTGTAATGATTATCCAACGTTTCACAAAAAATAAGTCGGAAATATTGAAAAAAAAATGCAAACTTTGATGTCACATACTCCTAAACTATTAATATTAGGTCATAATAGCTTGAATATTTTCGACTCATAATCAAGTCAGGAATATAATCCCGCGAGATTATTAATGTTTTACAAATAACCCTGTATATATATATATGTAACAAAAGGAACTTCTGGACTCCCTCGCGTTTTCTGTAAATGGTCTCCGTGAGAAGACCAAGGCCGACGTTTCGACACGGTATCACGTGCCATTGTCAAGGCTAAAAAGGCCTCAAAAGTTACGGACTAGCCGTACTTGTTCGCGGGTGACATGAAAGTCTCCCACCAATAAGGCTGATAAGTCACCCGCGAACAAGTACGGCTAGTCCGTAACTTTTGAGGCCTTTTTAGCCTTGACAATGGCACGTGATACCGTGTCGAAACGTCGGCCTTGGTCTTCTCACGGAGACCATTTACAGAAAACGCGAGGGAGTCCAGAAGTTCCTTTTGTTACATACAATAACGCTCGCGGAAACCTCAAGCAAGAACATATATAATATATATATAGATATATATATATATATATTATATATATATATTTGTGGGAATGTTGGTGGGTCTTCGGAATGAAAGAGCGGTCTGTTGTTAAACTGCTTATTTTTTCTTTACGGAAATATTCGCCGCAGAAAATGAAAATGTACAAGTAAAATAAATGATTAAACAAAGAATAGATGATGATGCGCGGAAGTCTGTCCGATCTTACGGCAGCAGCCCGACTGCATAATATAAGAACAGAATCAATTTCGAAGACATTTTCATTATGTACAGCATTTACCAAATTCTTTGAAAAGAGTTGAAGGTTTAAAAATTAATTTATGAATGAATATTTTGGAAGAAACACCTACTATTGCAAAAAACTGACTAAAAATGAAGAATCAACAGAGGAAAACCTAGTAACAATGAAAAGTTCAGAGGGCGGTTAAATATTTTCATTTACACATACGCATATTTATTCATACACATTTCCAATTGGTGAATAATGCAACAAGTCTGATATAATGGTATAATGTGAACAGCAATATAGCCGAAATTTTCAATAGTGTGATAGCGATGTTTATTGATGAAAAACGAATAAACTACTCAGGCAGACAATCTTATGCAGGACGATGTGCAGCATCAGTAGTTTCCTTCAATTCAAGACAACCACAGAAGTCCTAACAAATTAATCAAACGACTTGCAAAAGCCAAAACCAAAAGCAATATCAAAAGATTGGCATCAGCAACACACAAAAGAAAAGATAAATCCTATATTTTTATAAATAAGAAGGCTGCTACTATTCACAATGATAAGTATTACGGCGAGTCTTGTGAAAAACCTGACTTGGGTGAGGCCGATTTTGATTTTGCTAAGACTGAACATATGAAAAATATTACTTTGACTGACGTAGATCACCACTGGAGAGAAAAACTATTCTGCAAGCTGAATCAATAAACTGGCGTCAGGAGCGAAAACTATGGCTTACGTCATCTGTTTTTGGGGAAGTGTGCAAATGAGGGCTATTTAAATGCGGACCTTTGGTGAAAACCGAAAAAATAGTCCATTCAATACGGTCAAAGTTATGAACACCTTGCGCGTGATCAACTAGAAATTTATGTTAATTATTTCGACGGCTCCTATGTATAATATCATAACCCACAAATTGACAATTTTGAGTTTTTTGTGTTTTTCGTACGCATTTCATTATATCTTTATTTCCAAGAAAGAAAAAAAAATTTTTTTGTAATAAATAACATTTTTTCGGATACATTTTATCGTATCTCAAACAAACACATATTTTCTACGAAGTATACTATCGTATGATTCATTACAATAATATTCGTCGGGCGAAATAGGTGAGCGGTAGCTACGTAAGTGTCAGTTACGTTTGTATTCTCAGGGCGGACAGACATTCATTGCGTACATTGTTTTTTTTATTAGCATCTTTTTATTCTTATTTTCAAAAATGGATCCTGCGAAAGTAGAAAATAAAAATTTATAGCTGAATAAAGCACAAAAAATATGCAATTTAGCTTTAGAAACAAGATCAACATCACATCAACTGAAACAAAGACAACAGATTTATAGAATAATAACCGACAGCAATGTTTGCACGAAAGAGGCCAAAATACTTGATTTAAAAATCAGGTAATTATGTACTATAATGTTTGTACATTAAATAAATAGTTGAATTTATTTATTACGGTAAATAACAAGGTACACTATCGTTAGCTACTTACGATTATGAACGTCGTACTTAAGAATCAAATAACTTTCGTATGTAACACTTACAATAATCTGATCCCAATATTCTGGAAAAAAAACAAGGATGGCAATGTTAATGTAAATAAAAAACATGATTGGTATTTCTACGTACAAGGACAACTACACGTCACACGATGAAAAACATGCACACTTGCAGTTTGGATGGACGTGGACATAAAAATCGAACTGATAAAGGAAGATAAAGAGTTTTGAAGTAACATGACACAAAAATTAAAAATGTTTTACTATGATTGTTTACTGCCAGAAATAATTGATTCCAGATTAGATAGGCAAATGGAAATTAAGGAACCTGATTACATTCTCGAAGTGATAAAAAAAAGGGAGATTGAAAAAATTACTAAGCGAAAGATTGATGAAAATAAGAGTATAACAAAAAAGCAAAAAGAGTAGCTTGTTGGCCTTGTGGTTAGGTTGTGATTCTCCTTGTGATTCACCTTGTGATGACTCACCTTGTGATTCAAAGGTCGCGGGTTTGAATCTCACTCCAGACCAGCAAGTTAATCCTATTTTCATAGCACAAGCGTTTAGCTTAGTTTGAAAATAGTAAGAATATTGATGTAACATGTATTCTGTGTTCGCATCTCTAGTTAAAAAAAAATGTGAAACGCAAAAAGTCAACTTAAATCAATCAATAAGCGGCATCGAAATTGCAATAAAAATGCAATAAAAATGTTTTATTTATCCCATGTTGCTCCAAACTATTTTTATTATTTACAGGATCTTACTCAACTCTTAAGTAGTTCTGGACACGGTCAGGTGGTTTACACTATCTAACTAAACAACTTTTATAACAGATTTATTTGGTAATCTGTCAAAAAATCCTCTACTAATTGCACCTATCTGCTTATTGACTTCATATAGGATTTTTTTTTTTGTGATTTTAAAGTTGGTCTCGTATCAAAAGTTTGATAGTTTAACTAAACCACTTTTAAAATGTCTATAACTAACGGAATAATAAATTTAATATTAGTATTCACACAAATTATTACTGTACTCAATATAAAATTCACATTTTTCAAATACTTGGGCACTTTTTACAAACATGCGACCGGGCTAACTGATTAACTTGTGTGTGTGACAACACATACATACAAAAAACGAACCTAGAGAGTCGCTTCAAATACCTAAAGAGCTGGCCATTCGAATGGTCGGCACCCTCTTAAGATATTACTGGAAGAGTAAATAATTATCATTTCGCTACATGCGCACGCTGCGAATGTGTATTACTTCAATAAATGTTAATAAACATTTTGTAGTTTTTCACAGCACTGTTCAGCCATAGTGATGAAAAAAAATGTCAAGGAATAATGTTATATTACTTTCTTGTTGTATATTGAATGCAAGATATGTGTCCAAGAATAAGAACAGAATAGGGGTAAATATTATTATCTAATACCATATCAATATGGTCGCGTGTTGTGCTGTTGTGGCTTTACAGGCTGAAGCGAGTAATGCACTGTCGCCACTGGCAGCGAGGGAAAACACTTCATAGCCATGTCCGTACAACTTGTGCATCTCTGGCCACAGGGTATTCTGCATTAGTGTTTCTTCCGTCGGCGGTTCTGAAATAATATACAAATGAATGAGTATATTGATTAAAGTAAAAATATTGTTTAAAAATTTAAAAAATAAATGGATCATGTTGACAAGGACATGTTTTTTTCTCGCAAAAGTAAGAAAATGAAAAGTAATTTATTAATTTAAATGTGAATTTTGATATTATTACGGAAATACAGGTTTTACAAAAAATGTGCAAATAGAAATGGACTTCAAATTAGGGATGGGCGTTGAATGGACGGACTAGTTGAAATCAACCGTTGACATTTCATCGACGCGTCAACGGTTTACGTTTATCGCATGGACTAGTTGAATTCGTATACGTAGACGACCGTAGACAACTAAACGAAGAATCCTTTATTCGTAATTCAACGTAGTCCAAAGCAACGAGCGAGAGCAAGACAAAACGTCTCCGTTGATTTCTCTCTCATCTCTCGCTGTCGACTTGTAAACAGCTCGACGGGTAACTGCATTTCAACTCTAAAGTACACCACCATAGAGTGCAGATCTGTGTACACGATATGACAGACTTGAAATTTGAATGCGCGCGTAGGGTGAAACAGGCTTAATCATAAGCTATTATTTTTTATAGCAAAATTATTTTGTGGTGACATAATTATAATTCCTATTAATCAAATTTGTAAAGACCACTTTTTTTCAATAAAAAAGTGGTATTTACAAAGTTAATTTATATAAATTATAATTATGTCACCACAAAATAATTTTGCTATATTATTTTTTACTTGCATTGTGCGACGTTTTGGTGAATTCCCAATTTTACACAGTATAAAATAAAACAATTCTGTTTAATTATTTTACACTTTATTTTCTTTTGTATAGATACATCATTGGAAAAAGTACACCTTTGGATAATTTAAATTTATCTCATATAATTAGGAATTTACTTGAAACAACTACACTCGTTTGAAAAAAATATTTTTATATATAAGCTTTTATCTACTCAGTTATTTTTGAAAGGGCTGCAAAATTTCTAGGTTACCTATGGGTTAACAAACTTTGATATTTTTATTTTATACGATGAAACTATTATTAATTAACAGTCGAAAAGGCCGGCTAGGTATTTTTCTAAGATCAATATTTTATTCCATCCATTTCGACTTCTTAAATCTACCTGAAAAGGGATGGTAAAATTTAATTTTACCGGTTTTACTCTCCCCAAAACATAATAAAAATAGCCAACGGTTGAGCCGTCGAGCAGCGTCGAGCCGTAGACACATCGTCCCGTAGAACATCGTCCCGTAGAACATCCGCATAACGAAGTTGACGGTCTCGTTTCGTCAACGATAAATACGTAACGACGACCCATCGCTACTTCAAATACACAATTTAAAAATAATTGTGAAAATTTTCTAATTGTTTAATATGCATTGTCACGGATCGTGGCTGCGGAAGGACAAATAAAAACACTGGAAATTAATTAGCGATTTATTAATTAATGTTTAAATAATTATTCAATGTACAAAGTCACTTAATGCTATTCTTTAAATTACACTATTTCGCAATATATTACTCGTATATGAACTCACTATTATCGCTCGTAGAATATTCAATTCTCGCACATAGAAGTCGCTCTGGTTTATTTTGCCAATTAGGTAATTTGCTCAATTATTTTACCGTATTTATCGCTTTGATTATCTCACAACCAGCCACCCTGGATTCGAGGAGCGACTTCACACTGATCTAATTGTCAAAAACATGATAACCCTCGCACCCTGCCGGAGTTCTGTATTTATACCAAAAAACCTCCTAGATTATTCTAGTGATTATGAGATGATTCTCGTCACTCCTGAGCTTTTCCAGGTGTTCCTCAAATGTTGTACCTAATTCCAGAGTGTGGTAGTGTGCTCCAGAATGTAGTGGAAAGTCCTAGAGGTTTTGATGTTATTGTTGTCATAAACATATTCGACTTTGCCATTGCCAATACTTTTGCCATTTCGTTACAGCCAATTAAGCCAACTATCTTCTAAGGATGTTGGACGAGTATACAGAAACAGACTAACAGGATGATAACCATTATACATATCACACTTTTGTATAGAAAGCATATCGTCTCTTTTACTCTCATAATGCCCTAGCATTAAATTAGTCAAATTGAACACACTAAGATGTTTATACGATATTGGATACATACGAAGTCTCAGGCTCGCTTTGAGTGAGCACAATCTTAACACGGAATAATGTGGATGTCCAGGCTTAATGAATAAATTTTAATTTGATACTTTCATACGTAACTGTGATACAAAATGCAAAAGAGAATGTGAGAAAAAGTGCTTGTTGCTGCTGAATTTTGTTGCATTTCTGAACAATCATCGCCTTAATTCTATAAAATGTTTGATATTTGTATGTTTGTGACTTCTTTCAACAATGTATAGGTATATTATAGTTCTCAGGTTTTTTTTAAATCTATTTTGATAATATTATTTTGATTTTGATATTCAAGGCCTCTTTAAAATAAAAACTGACAGCGAATGCGAGGATATAGATTTAGAAAATTCAGGAAATGAATCTTAATTTTCTGAAGCCATAATTTAAATCTAAAACTGTAGCAAGAAGTGATTGAATCGAAACGATGAAATCATAAGAAGGGAATGAATTACATATATAGAAATACTAACTAAGGAGATTCTATAATAATACCTTGCAGTTCAACGGGAATAAAATAATTGTCAGGATACTGGTCCTTGACATGTTTTTCCACTGCAACACCTGCTGGTTTGTCGGTTGAATAAACAGCTTTGTTTGATAACCCTAAAGATGGCACTGAAGCTCCCTGGCAAATCCCACCTGGTAAATCTGAAATAAAATTGAAATTTATATACATATACCCATTACCATTATTGTTGCACATTAGATATAATTACATTCCGAGGTAATCAAATAAAACTGTTTGAAAGAAATGAAAAAAGGAAAATAACACTTTGATTTATTAAAGAATAGGGGAAAAAATTATTCATATCAATATAATAAATGTTTTTTGGAAATATGCTGAATATAAAAACGTACGACATTCATCAGATTTTCACTCTCCATGCATACATCAGACATTCTAGCCACCACAGGCAATCCTGATCAGCTTTACTATTAGCCTCTGATTCTGCATCATCGCGTATAGTAGGCAGCATATAACGAGCTCTTGCATTCTCGGTTCTTCTTCTAATTCATTTTATTCTTTCATACAATTGTACGAGTACAGGTTGAAAAGCCACGGTGGCAATATTCATCCCTCATCATCATGGCAATGTCATCACGTTGATTATAGACGCTATTAATCACAACCACGTCCAGTTTTAAGTGGGTCGATATTTCTAGAGCGCCTTGTTCGTAATGTATCACCATCGATACCCATCCGCAAAATACGTAAGAGGAGTTTGCCAGCTCCGGTATGTACTCACAACCACTAGATATTCTTTGGCGGGAATTAAAGTCGACCGTTACACTTCGTATATTTCCATTATTTATCAGGTAATAAAATCTATGTGTAAGCAAATGTTCGCAATGGATTAATAGTCAGTGGGCGCTCAATCCGCCAAATATATTAATATTATTAATTATTTTACACCGATATCACATCGTATTAATAAATTTTACATCGGTAACACAAGATCAATTTGTATTCACAGGATCACACAAACACATATTTATATTGATACTTAAGGAAGAAAAAACACACGTGAAACTTTAGAAATAAGTTGTTTCCGTACATACGAGACTGTCTTTTTTTTTATACAAGATAACTCACGCGGTAGATATAACATAATATACTTTATGCCTCTCCCAGGGCATAAGCTTGTTTCCCGTTTGCCACCTCTCCCGGGAGCGATCTAACACATGTCTTGTGTATGAGATTGTTCGAAGAGAAGGTGGGCGATCATTCTCCTAGATATAGACGTCGGATGATTCCACTTTGTGATTCGGAGGGGTGCTTTTGAGAATGTTTGAAATAATCTAGTCTGTTCAAATCTTTAATATAGACGACCTATGTGTTAGTGCCCATTCGGGAATTCAATGTACATACACGCTTTGATTGTGTTAGTTCGCGGTATGCGCCAATAGCGTCGGCAAAATAGACCAATACAGTTGCCAGTGTTTCTCTGGACGTCAAGGCAAGAACACGTCACTTCATATTGTAAAAGTATAGGGTGATTTGCATATTTTTAATGATTAATTAAAAAATTTTTTTTATTTATTAATGATAACAGTACTCTACTACAACTTGATTCATATTTTGCTTTATTGTTCTTCTTCT
The DNA here is from genome assembly GCA_016648135.1 of Agrypnia vestita. NCBI lineage: Eukaryota > Metazoa > Arthropoda > Insecta > Trichoptera > Phryganeidae > Agrypnia > Agrypnia vestita. The sequence goes on along the minus strand of JADDOH010005711.1, from coordinate 13,192 downwards.
TATACTTCATTTTCAACTATTTGATTAATTGTTTACTTCATTTTCAGCTTCCTTTTTTTTTAAAATATTAGGTCCTTACATATGAAATTGGCGTTTAGTATGAGAGGAACATAAAGCCGATTTTTTTTATTATAATATACTTATTTAATCAAAGTATGTACCATTGCTATCTATGCATTTTTGCCATCTCATAGGTAGTTCATCGATCCCTTTGCTAAAAAAACCATTCGGACGGGAATCAATAAAATTTTTCAAGGCGGTTTGGACTGCCCCATCGGAGTTGAATTTTTTCCTTTGCAAGAAGTTATCCAAATTTCGAAAAAAATGGTAATCTGTTGGGGCAAGGTCCGGAGAGTACGGTGGATTAGACATTCCAATTGAAGCTCCTCTAATTTGGTAGCCGTCTGTTGTGCAGTGTATGGTCTAGCGTTATCATGAAGCAGCAGTGGCCTAGAGCGATTAACCAGCCTCAGTTGTTTAGCAGCTAGTTTTTCCATCATGGTTTGCAGTTGCTGACAATAGACATCTGCCGTAATCGTCTGTCCAGATTTAAGAAAGCTGTAGTGAACGACACCAACACTAGTCCACCAAACGCTCACAAGTAACTTTTTTGGAGTCAATTTTCGCTTGGGGCATGGTTTGGCTGGTTCGGCAGGGTTCAGCCATTGCGATGAGCGCTTCCGATTATCGTACAGGATCCACTTTTCATCACAGGTAATGATTCGATTTAAAATCCCTTCATTATTGTCCGGTTGAGTAATGCAACGCAGCAGTCAACGCGCGTTTGTTGATTTGCTTCACTCAATTCGTGAGGTACCCACCTTTCAAGCTTTTTCACCTTACCAATTTGCTTCAAGTGGATTAAAACAGTTTTATCACTAACACCGCAGCCTGCAGCTAACTCGGATGTGGTTTGCGATGGATCCGCTTCCACAATAGCCTTCAATTCTTAATTATCAACTTTGGTCTCCGGCCGTCCACGGGGCTTGTTCTGCAGGTCGAAATTCCCAGAACGAAAACGTTGGAACCAAAAACGCACTGTGTTTTCTTTTGCGGCACCGTCGCCATACACATCATTAATCCTTCGAGCCGTTTCTGCAGCACTGGTGCCACGATGGAACTCGTACTCGTAAATAACGCGATATTTCAAGTTTTTCATTTTGTAAACTGAGTGACGCAAAGAAAAAAACAATTGAGGAAAAAACAAGTGAATTATAATTTTCAAAACACAAATACATGAGTAAATAGCTGTATAAATTTGGATTTGGAATTCCTAACCAAAGAGAAGATATTTGAGATCAAATTTGCCAGTACGGCAAAACGCCAATTTCATATGTAAGGACCTAATATTTCTATGACACTCCTGTATATAAACTAGTATTTTACACTTTATTCTAGTATTCTATAATCTATTACTAATATAATATCCATAATAACTTACATATTTACATTTACGTATCCTATAATATTATACAATCTATAATACTATAATACATCTTAATCTATAATATAATCTGATCTATGGTACAATCTATAATATAATAAATCTTATGCTCTACAATTCTATACTATTTGTAAAATAATTATAGAATTTGTTTTTAAAATAATTCATTTTTTGTCGTTTACTTAAAGCCATTGAGATAATCGTATTGACAATTGACATTAGTATAAGTTCAATCATAAAATAAACAAACGTAAAATAATGACAACAAAAAAAGTACTATTAAAAACTTCTCTAAGCACATGGGAAGGATTTTGTAAAAAGTTTAACTTTCAATATGTTACGAAATATAAAATGAATCGAAATTGTTCAAGCAATCCTAATATCAATAGTTATGGAGATATATAATATCACAGTTTGCATTTTTTTTACAATATTTTGAATTATTTTTTACAAAAAGTTGAACAATCATTACGGAAGGGGAAGGGTGAGAACAATAAGCATGATTTTTATTGAAATATACAGGGTTATTTGTAAAACATTAATAACCTCGCAGGACTATATTCCTGCCTTGATTATGCGTCGAAAATGTTTGAGAAACCATGACCTAATATCAATAGTTATGGAGATATGCGACAACAAAGATTGCATTTTTTCAATATTTTCTGACTTATTTTTTGTGAAACTTTGGACTTTTATAGTAACTTATATTGATTACGAAAAATTCATTAGTTTCAATACTAGTTAAATAAAATGATAAAAACCCTGCAGGAATTCCAATTGGAATTTAAAGGTTTTTATTATTAGGTCCTTACATATGAAATTGGCGTTTTGCCGTACTGGCAAATTTGATCTCAAATATCTTCTCTTTGGTTAGGAATTCCAAATCCAAATTTATACAGCTATTTACTCATGTATTTGTGTTTTGAAAATAATAATTCATTTGTTTTTTCCTCAATTGTTTTTTTCTTTGCGTCACTCAGTTTACAAAATGAAAAACTTGAAATATCGCGTTATTTACGAGTACGAGTTCCACCGTGGCACCAGTGCTGCAGAAACGGCTCGAAGGATTAATGATGTGTAAGGCGACGGTGCCGCAAAAAAAAACACAGTGCGTTTTTGGTTCCAACGTTTTCGTTCTGGAAATTTCGACCTGCAGAACAAGCCCCGTGGACGGCCGGAGACCAAAGTTGATAATGAAGGATTGAAGGCTATTGTGGAAGCGGATCCATCGCAAACCACATCCGAGTTAGCTGCAGGCTGCGGTGTTAGTGATAAAACTGTTTTAATCCACTTGAAGCAAATTGGTAAGGTGAAAAAGCTTGAAAGGTGGGTACCTCACGAATTGAGTGAAGCAAATCAACAAACGCGCGTTGACTGCTGCGTTGCATTACTCAACCGGCACAATAATGAAGGGATTTTAAATCGACTCATTACCTGTGATGAAAAGTGGATCCTGTACGATAATCGGAAGCGCTCATCGCAATGGCTGAACCCTGCCGAACCAGCCAAACCATGCCCCAAGCGAAAATTGACTCCAAAAAAATTACTTGTGAGCGTTTGGTGGAATAGTGCTGGTGTCGTTCACTACAGCTTTCTTAAATCTGGCCAGACGATGACGGCAGATGTCTATTGTCAGCAACTGCAAACCATGATGGAAAAGAAAGCTGCTAAACAACCGAGGCTGGTTAATCGCTCTAGGCCACTGCTGCTTCATGATAACGCTAGACCACACACTGCACAACAGACGGCTACCAAATTAGAGGAGCTTCAATTGGAATGTCTAAGACATCCACCGTACTCTCCGGACCTTGCCCCAACAGATTACCATTTTTTTTTGAAATTTGGATAACTTCTTGCAAAGGAAAAAATTCAACTCCGATGGGGCAGTCCAAACCGCCTTCAAAGATTTTATTGATTTCCGTCCGAATGGTATTTTTAGTAAAGGGATCGATGAACTACCTATGAGATGGCAAAAGTGCATAGATAGCAATGGTACATACTTTGATTAAATAAATATATTATAATAAAAAAAATCGGCTTTATGTTCCTCCCATACTAAACGCCAATTTCATATGTAAGGACCTAATATTTTATTTGACTTGTATTAAAGGCAATAAATTTTTCATATTCAATATAAGTTACTGTAATGATAGTCCGACATTTTACAAAAAATAAGTCAGAAATATTGAAAAAAAAATGCAAACTTTGATGTCATACCTTTATCCCCATTACTATTGATATTAGGTCATGGTTGCTTGAAGATTTTCGACTCATAATGAAGGCAGGAATATAGTTCTGCGAGGTTATTAATGTTTTACAAACAACCCTGTATATTTCAATAAAAATCATGCTTATTGTTCTCACTGAACGCCCCTTACGTAATGATAGTTCTACTTTTTGTAAAAAAATAATTCAGAAATATTGTAAAAAAAAATGCAAACTGTGATATTACAAATCTCCATAACTATTGATTTTAGGGTTGCTTGAACATTTTCGACTCATTATCAAGGCAGGAATGTACGTATTTTGTTTTGTACGTTTTAAATGTTGTCTCATAAATAGATACCTAATTATTATTTAAAAAATATACATTTATTAAAAAATATTTATTTGTAAACATCCTGTTACTCATACATAAATCGTCTCTATTAAAGGTTTGAACTGACTGTACTAGATGGTTAATTAAAATGAATAATCCGTCCAAGAAACAGAAAAAATGTCTTCTAGCTTACTTAATTGAATGCTATCACCCTTTTTATTTTGGTTTCTGAAATTTACTTTTCACCTATTTGATTCGAATTCCCGCATGCACTCGTAGGCTTATTTTAGATGATTTATAATGAGAAAATCAGACTTTGTTACGCAGATGAATCCTTTGTATCGAGTCCGTTGACTTATTTTGGAAGGTGCGACCCCTTTTTACGAGGTCAGTCGCCTTGCTTAACAAGTCACAAATTTTACAGGATCCATATGCATATCAGAGCGCAATTGTGTCCTAATTGCATAATGTTTTAAGTCACCTAATAATAAAGGTAGGAGGGTTGTTGAATACTCTATGTTTTAAAAATCATTTTGTTTACGAAATTAATTGCGCATGTTATTTTTGTGAGAGGATTCACATCCGGTCGAGACACTTGGATATTTAGAAAGTCAACGCTGACCTTGGAGACAAGTTACAGCTTGTACGTGAATAATTTTTACCCGCCTATTTACATCGTAAAATTCACTTTTCAAGAATGAATTATTTAAATGTTTTTTTTTGTAAGACTTTGTTAAGTACTTTGTTAAAAATAATTGAATGGGTGTCGTGATATTGAAAATGTCATGACACCCATTCACATTCTTCGCTGCGAGATTATATCACCCTTTTTTCTTTTCATTCACAAATTCTCTTATCTCATCGTCCCACCTGCATCGCCTTTCTTCCTCCCTTAGATGGCCCCACTGCACAATTTCTCAGCCGACTCACAGAGGCTCTCTTTGATGTGTTCCCTTGCATTGTCAACATTAAGCTCATCGATATACTCCTCATTTAACCTTTCAATATTTTTTTTTTCAAATTTTCCCCTGACATTCTTCTCTTACAATCTTTCAACATTAGTCTGAGTAAATTATGGGAACCCCGCTAATTCAAAAATCAAGAAAAACAAGAAAAAATCGAGATGCATTTGCGTAATTCACCAAAAATCGTTAAACACATGAAAAAAGCTGTTCATTTTATGAAAAACATATGTATTTTTGCATATTTCAAGAAATAATTTTGAAAACACAATATTTATTATGCTAATGCACAGATCTCAACGTTTCTATTGTTAAGGTACCCGATATTGACATATTTACTGTTCTCTCTTGTGAAAAAATCAAATTATTTTTTCCATCTCATCACGTTTGGATGGTCATAATCGAAAATGTTTACAGTTATTGAATTAATGGAAGGCTTCTTCAATTTACTCGATTTAAACTTTTGATTCTGCCTTTTTTCCGACTCAGATCAAAACACAGCCTAGTTATTAGACATGCAAACGTCCATAAATACGTGAAATAATATGATAAGTCAGTAATAATTTCTTACAAAGAACACTAAACATGTTAACAGCTCAAACACAATTTATCGTTCTGGAAGTAAGTTGACAGAACTCCATAAACTCTAAAACATAACTAAAATAAAAAATCCCAAGAATTAATATGATGCTGTCTATCTCATTTATATCAAATTATATACCTATTATCCTCTTCCGTATTTGTACATATTTCCTTTCATTAATCTAGAACTCATTCTTAAATTATATTTATATATATATAAATAAATTAATTCAATATCATGACACTCATTCTTAAATTATATATATAATATATATTTATGATTTGCGACACTCTTTATTTTGTTCTGAATACTATTTACAATTTATTTTATCGTTAACCCTTAACCACCTACCATATGTCTCACAGATCCCGTTGAATTAATAATCGTGAATATTTTTGCACCCAAGTTTCGTATTAACTTGTTTGTTCCTGTACCTTTTGCCCACTCCCTCAAGTGCACAAAACTCGTTGAGGTTGTACTGCGTGCGTTTGTCTCGGGTGAGTAAAAAATTATCGCAGCGAGTCTGAGAGACCTATGGTAGGTGGTTACGTAATTTTTTTTAATTGTGTTTTTTTATGGTTTTAGTTTAAAATGACTCTTTGTCACACTAATATCAAGCGGTGGTTGGAATAAGATCTGTCAATATCATGTTGGGCTAGATTGGAAGAAAGTTGTGCGTCTAATTCCGAATACGAAGAGCCAACTGCAGCGGGTAATAAAGAAAATTCTCCATCCCAACATCATTTGTCTTCAATTTTACGTGGAAACGAAGAGTTTTCATCTGAAGATGATGAGCCTTTATCTGAAATTAGATCGAGACCGTGGAGTAGAATTATTTTGGGAAGAATCACTTTCGTTGGTCATCTGCCCCATCGTTTTTACGATCAAGAACTTTGCAGCATAATATAGTGCAGGAAAGAGAAGAAACAAAACCAGCATATCATTTATTTTTTTTTTTTTTTTTTTTTTTTTTTTTTTTTTTTTTTTTTTTTTTTTTTTTTTTTTTTTTTTTTTAGCGAAATTTAAAATAAATTAAATTTTAATAAATATTATTATTAAGTTCTACGGGTTAAGTATTTTTATGTGTTACAGCTGTTTCGGCTTGTAAGGCCATTATCAAACAGTGGATATCCACGTACAAACGACTTATTGTAATAAGTCGTTTGTACGTGGATATCCACTGTTTGATAATGGCCTTACAAGCCGAAACAGCTGTAACACATAAAAATACTTAACCCGTAGAACTTAATAATAATATTTATTAAAATTTAATTTATTTTAAATTTCGCTAAAAATAAATATGGAGTTCTACAAATTAAACACAAAAACCATAAATAAAAAACCAGCATATCAGAGTGAGCTAAATTCTTTGCCTTGTCCACTGGATATTTGGCAGCATTTTTTTAATGATGAATGCAATGTGAAATTGCAACAATGTGAATTTAACATATCCCCCACAGAAACGTGACCACTCCATCAGCAGTTTCAAGTTTCAGTGCTGAAGAAAGGTTGGAGGTTCGTAAAAATTGTTCAACTTGCAAATACACAAAGAAACGCAATACACAAAACACATATTTCGAATGTAAAGAACCAATTTGCCTTGAATGCTCAAACAAGCCGTGTTTTTTCTGACGTGAAAAACTATGAATTTAGAGCCTGCAATTTTATTAAATTTGTGATTTTATGGAGAATTTTAATTTTTTTTTAAGTTTGTTAATTATTCAACATTAAAAAAAAGTAGTAAGAAGTTCCTATTCTATATGATAATTTTTGTGGATCTCATTTTCCAAATATATTAGTTTGTAAGCCTGAAATAAGAGATATCGACAATTATTTGAGATTAAATGAAAAAAAAATGATGATTTTGATTTGAATTTTTTCCTAATAAAGAGTTTAATATGTTCCTCAATAGAATTTTAATTAAAAACAAAACATTTCTTTACTAAATTTTACCATCGTGAATTATTTTATTCGGGAGTCCCACAGACGTATGACAGGTGGTTGTGTAACAAAAATATGTGGTAGGTAGTTAAGGGTTAAGACTGATACAAGGATCAATTAGGGCTCAGTGAAAGACACACTGAGGTTCCGTGGTATGAACCGTTTATTGAAATATCAGTCATAAGAAAACAGTAAGTGGGTTACACAGGTAATAGTTAGTTAAAGTTAGACACGAAATGGTCAGGCACTAAGGTTTCTGAAACAACTACACGGTGCAGGCACAAATGTTTATGCACGGGCGCACTTCACTAGTGGTACTGCAGTTCGGCACTATGGTCTCTGAATGGCGGCGCAGTGCAGGCACAAAGGTCTCTGGCACTAGTGGACACTGATGGAGACCTGGCGGGAGCGGTGCTCGACTGGCCGGGGACACGGTGCGGTGTGACAGAGGAAGGTTGACACTCAATGGCTCTTAACAGGGCTACCAGTGGGTGGCGGTCCGGCGGGAGTGGCACTCAACCAGCTGGGGACACGGTGTGGTGCGGCAGAGGGAAGTTGATACTCAACGGCTCTTACCAGTGAGTGGTGTTCCGGCGGGAGCAGCGCTCAACGGGCCGGGGACACGGAGGGCGGTTAGTTCTCATCAGGGCCACCTGGGGTGACGGTCAGCAGTTCAGTAGGAGACAGCGGGTGGTTCTAGTGCGTGGCGGCAGCCAGTCCGTAGTCCCAGTGGGACGCGGCAGTGGGTGGTGGATTGACTGACGCAGTGATTGGCGAGATATCGCCCTCAACTTTCTACTGCAGAGTTGAGCCTCTAAAACGAGGACTGTTAGAGCGAACAAGCGGAAGAGATTGCCGAACTACAAGTTCAGGTCTACTACAGTACTACTCCGATGTTACTCGTCTGCCAGCTCTTGGTACTGGGTGTTTTGGTTGTGCTTATATTTTCGATGGTGCGGGAGACTCTAGAGCTCGGCGGTCGGCAGCGCCCGCGTTAGTCCGTGCACGGAGGTCAGTGGTGGCGTGATTATAAATCGGTGCCGGGCTTTTTTAGTTATGGCCCTTTTCAGGAGTGATTTGTATGAGCTGCTAAACTGAGGGGTTTTGGCCCATAAATTCTCACTGTATCAAGAAGTCATTTATTATTAATTTATCATACAAAGTGTACTGTGTAATTATACCATATTCAAAATGATCATAATGTATTTATACTTTGTCACTCTCGGACCATCTATCGAAGTCAACCTATTGAGTCTTTTTGTTAAAAAAAATTAGCTTATTATTAGTGCTTGAACAAAATTGTTTCATAGAAACATGCAGAAATACACAAACCTATATTAATTCTTAAGGCTGGACATCCACTGCAAATAAATATTTCGGCATTTTTTACGAAAATGTGGGTTTTTATTATTTATTTATATCAGAATGTTTATGCCAGACTACAATTTTTTTAGGATAATAGCTAAGATAGAACCATTGTTCTTATATGAAAGTAATAAACTGTGTAACGCCAACATAATTTATTCATAAAGACCAACATAAAGAGCGCTCAGAGATGCCGCCAGCCATAGTTAACCCGATCAGTGCCATTGCCGCGTAAACGCGCAAAACTTTGCATATCCCGTCAAGCTACTTATGCGTTACCGCGGGAATTTTTCGATGTAAATACGCACAATGACAAACGATTTTTTAGGCGTCACCGATTTTAGATCGGACTGGCATCTATGGACAGCGATTCTAAGCAGTTACCTTATTTTTAAAACCACAATATCTCGTAAAATTAGCGATTTATTGACGTGTTTCATCTGACAGTTCTCAGAGTTCGCTAGGGTTAGCACGAGCCAAGTTTTTTGCGGAGAAACGGGGAATCCTTTGCAATACTTTTGGCTTGATTTTGTTCCCAACTATTGACAATATTCATCGGTTTTTTCGCCGTTTTCGTGTTTTTATAGCATTGTGAGTGAATATAACTTCTTGTGCGTCTATGAAATTAATTTTTTATCTTTATTTTAGTGAGATTCGACTGAATTTTTTGTTTCTCTGTTTTTCAGTACTTCAGTTTGACTTTGTTCACGATTATTTAAAATATCCGTTGGTTTATTTCGCCGTTTTCCTGTATACAGTGCATTGTTAGTGAGTATATCTATCTAATGTGTCTATAAAATTAATTTTTTCTTTGTGTTCAGGTTGTATTTAAATTATTGTGTTATTTTTTTCTTTATTTTAGCAAGATTCGCGTGACTTTTTTATTTCTCTGTTTTTTGTAAAACAATTATTATATTTCTTTTTGTGACATTACAATGGCTGATTTTACATATGATGATGATGAGATTGTTGGATAAACTGCCGAATCTGATGAGACTGATGTGGAATTCGAATTGCCAGAGTTTTTTGAGCCGGGCGAATATGAAAATGATGTGCCTGACGAAATAGAAAATATTGCCTCTACTAGTCACGTCGGTAGACCATTATTTCACTGGGATAGTGATCCATTCGTGCCTCAAAAGCATAATTTTGATTCATCTCGGTCAGGCGCAAAATCGGCCACCAGTGAAGGCACGCGGGAAGCTGTTTTTTTTAAAAATATTTGTTTCTATGGCTTTAGATGAACACATTGTAAACGAAACCAACCGACAACATCAATATATATAAAATAGAAGCTCTTCTGTAATCAATCGATTGCAGAAATGGACCGATACGACCATCGATTAAATTTACGTTTTTATAGGCGTTTATAGGCGTTTTTTATACATGTGCAAACAATGTCAAGTAAGGCTATGTGTTGAACCGTGTTCTGAAATATATCACACGCAGGAAGACTACATAAGATATTAAATGTTTAACATTAAAAAATAGGTTCGAAAAACAAAAAAGTGATATTTTGACAACGCTGTTGTATATTTTGTGGAATGAATTCATTTTGATTTTAATTCAAAAAACTCCATCATAAATTCGGAAAACATAATTCTTTGAAAACATAATGCCTGTAGGTATCGGCGAGACTCGCAATCAGCCATGCCGCATTACCCGGGGAGATTGCGCAAAGAGGAGGATAGAGTGCAGAGTGGGAGTGTGGAATATTAGGGGAGGAATGGATAGGAAGATGAATGAACTGTGTGATAGTATGAATGACAAAAACCTATACATTTTATGTATAAGCGAAAGTATGAAGAAAGGCTGTGGAGAGTTAGAGCACAACGACATGATGGTGCTTTGGTCCGGAGTGCCGGAGGCGGACCGAGCGTGCCAGGGTGTTGCAGCGCTGCTCTCGAGAAGGATGGTGGAATGTATGAGAGAATATGAATTTGTCAGTGCCAGACTAATGTGGATCCGGTTCAAAATTGGAGTCACGGGGGTGTTTCTAGTTATAGGCTATGCCCCGGTTAATTCTGAAAAGGACGAAGTGAAAAATGAATTTTGGACGAATGTTAGGGATGTAATGAACGTGAAACGAAGCAATGAAAGAATTATCTTCGCAGGTGATCTGAATGGCTGGGTGGGAACACGAAGAGATGGCTTCGAGACTGCCCTTGGTGTGTATGGTGACAAGAGGATGAATGAGAATGGTAAAAGTTTGCTTGAGGTATGCTTGGAATGGAATCTTTTTGTTTCAAATACCTTTTTTGATCACAAAAGAATCCATCAATACACATGGGAGAGAGGGAATGAAAGATCGATAATTGATTTTGTTGTGGTTGATTCTAGACTAAGGGCCGCTACGGTTGATACTCGGGTATTTCGGGGTGCCGAGATGGAAACTGACCATTTTCTTGTAGTCTCAAGAATAAACTTGTTTCAAGGCTGGCGGTCCAGGAAAAGAACTGTACCGGCTCCGTCTAGAATCAAAAAAGAGAATCTACAAAAGGACGAGTTAAGGGAGAAGTTTGAAAGGAAAATTGTTGAAAGGCTGAGTGTAAGGAGGGTGAGTGATCTTAGGATAGATGATGCATGGGATTACTTAAAAAATACCCTTTGCGAGTCAGCGAAGGAAGTCTGTGGAACAGCTAAGCAGGGAAGGAAGAAAGGGGATGCATGGTGGGATGATGACATAAAGGAATTAGTGAAAGAAAAAAGAAAAGCGTGGCTCCATCTTCTGACAGTGAGTGGAGATGAATACGCGGGGGCAAAAGATGTATACAATGCGTGTAAAAAAAGAGTGAAAGCAGGTGTGAAAGAAAGGAAAGAGCGGCTGAAAAGAGAGGAAGGTTTGAAAATGTCTAAGAATTTTGGGGAAAACATCAAATTTTTCTGGAAGGAGGTGAAAAAATCTCGATGTGGGACGGAAAGCAATAGTATGAAAGCTATTAAGTCAGCGAATGGAGAAATGTTAATGGATGAAGATAGAATAAAAGATAGGTGGATGAACTATTTCCAGGAAACGTATGAGAGTGAGGAGGCTGTAATAGAGGAATCCGTCGATATTCTCACGGAGAGAAGTATGAATGACGAGAATGAAGTCAGCGAAATAAGTGTGGAAGAAATAAAGTGTGCAATAAAGCATATGAAGAATGGTAAGGCTGTGGGGTATGATAACGTTGCTGCCGAATATATCAAGGCTGGTGGCCCATCAGTGATTTCATGGCTTCATACTCTATTTAATAAATGTTTGAAGGAGAGCCACACCCCTTTGGATTGGAGGAGAGCAGTTATCATGCCTCTCTACAAAGGTAAAGGGTCGAGATTGGAATGCGGGAACTACAGGGCAATCAGCCTTTTAAGCTCGGTCGGCAAACTTTATGGAAGAATTTTGATAGAAAGAGTAAGGTCGATGACAAAAGAAAAGGTATGGGACGTGCAAGGAGCCTTTGTGGGTGGAAGAGGATGCATGGATCAGATATTCTCTCTACGAGTGTTGACGGAAAAGTTTTTAGCGAAAAACAAAAAACTTTTCTGTGCATTTGTAGATCTGCAAAAAGCTTATGATAGGGTTATTAGAGGAAGGTTATGGAAGGTACTCTCTGATTACAAGGTGAACAGTAAACTTATAGACGCAGTTGCATCCCTTTACGAGGGGAGTACTGCGTGTGTAAGAATCAATGGATCTTTCACACCGTGGTTTGATATAACAAAAGGTGTCAAACAGGGTTGTGTAATGTCTCCATGGCTGTTCAACTTGTATATGGATAATTGTGTGAAAAAACTGGAATGTATGAATATAGGAGCGAAAATGAGTGATTTGATTGTATGCTGTTTACTGTACGCGGATGATGCGGTATTAATGGCAAATAGAGAACAAGACCTACAAAGTCTAGTTAGCAGGATGTATGATGTATGCAAGGAAAGTGACCTTATTATGAATGTAAAGAAGTCAAAAGTAATGGTATTCGAGAAGGAGGAAAGTAAGACAAAGTGTGAAATACTAGTAGGCAATGAATGTTTGGAACAAGTAGATGAGTTTGTGTACTTGGGAAGTATGTTCGATAGAAGAGGGAATGTTGAGAAAGATATAGAGAGGAGAGTGACTGCCGGGAATAGGGTGAACGGTGCTTTGAATGCAATAATTTCTAATAAAAATATGTCTACCGAGGCAAAACTGGCGGTACATAATGGAGTTCTGGTACCGACACTAATGTATGGAAGTGAAGCCTGGAGCTGGCAGAAGAGGAACGAAAGTAGATTGAATGCAGTGGAGATGAGGGCCCTTAGACGTATGTGTGGTAAATCCATGTATGATAGAAGTAAGAGAATGAAGATCTTTAGGAAGGAATGTTCAAGCTGATAGT
>JADDOH010005709.1:0-51082 GCA_016648135.1 Agrypnia vestita | reverse complement strand
GTCAAGTAAGGTTGCTCTTAATTAGTATATTCCTACATTGAACTATTTTACCCCTGTGGATAATTTGAATAATAAAAACATTGTACTGTCAGTTGTAGCTGTGCTAATTTGTTACATTTATTTTTGATATAGCTGGAAGATCAAAAAGACAGAAGATTGATAGGCATGGCCGTTCGGCAGCTTTTGAGAAACTAAAGCAGTTGAAGGGATCAAAAAGGAAATATGAAGTAGACACGTTGGAAAATGTTTATGATACTGTTGATGAGAGGGAGTACACAGATCGCGTACTTCAAAGGCAGGATGATGATTGGATTGAAGATGATGGTAAGTAAAGGTGTATTGCTTTCCAAACGTTATCTTATGATGGGTGACACTTCGTAGTAGCGAGGATTCAAGGTTCAATAATTTACGAATAAAGTATATAGACAAACAAAGGTGAAGTGAAGTTCTCAATTGATATTGAAATAGAGCATTGAAAGTTATATTGCCATTTTTCTTATTTGGTATTGCTTCAGATCTAATTGTGCACACCACAAAGATCTTAAATGTATAATTTTAAATTTGAATTATGCAGAATTTCTACAGTAAAAGCTGTGATTTTGAACTGAGTATTTGACTTTTTCCTATTTATTTTTTAACGAAATTTTAATAACTATAACAATATTATATATAATTTATTACATACAATTAAACAGTCACTATAAGATTCATGTATAATATTTGATGCGGTTATTAATTTTCAAATGAATGGGTCACAACTGAAATTATGTTGATGGTCCCCACATAAACTAAGCCATCTGCAAAAGAGCAATTTTAAAATCAGTCAGTTTTTTATCTGAAAAGTAGAAAAACTTTGTATTGCGGAGAAAAGCATTTTTTATGTAGGCATTTGTATAAAAAAGTCAAAAATGCATTTTTGCAAAATGATATATTGGTATATAACGAAACCCATACCTACCTACAGTATTTAATTGCAATATTTACATTTTTATCATACTTAGGTTTTACTAAGAAATTATAAAAGTAATTATTTAAAAAATAAAGTCTTTGGTTTAAGATTTTTTTTTAAATAGATATGCGAACACAATACGTGTCACATCAATATTCTTACTATTTTAAAACTAAGCTAAGTAAACACCTGTGCTGTGAAAAAATATGCCGTACTTAGATAAACCTGTTCCGTCCATTGCTTGCAAGCCTGCCTAGAATGATGATTGTGTTATTTATTTTATTTGCAGGGCCTTTATCACTAATTTCATATTATCACTAGTTTCCGCGGCCTAATATTATTTATTAAAAAGAAATAGATTATTCAAAATGTTGCCATTACTATTCAAGATGGCTGTGGCTACGTCGAAGATGGCCGAGAGATATTCGACGACGACGAGGGAGATGTGGACCAGTACAGCAAGGGCCCTAGCGCCAAAGATAAGGACAGCAGGGCCAAGAAAAGGAAGGCTAGAGTCTCCGCACTCGGTGAAGGAGGAAATTCTTCGAAAGGGAACATACGGAATATGCTGAGTAACATGACGGGGAAAAAAAAAGAGGTGATGTTTCGAGAATTATTTAGTCATTAAATTTTTATTTAAAATATTAATTGTATTATTTGTATGTATCTACTTATATTATTTGATTAATTACACCAACATGTTTCGGAAAAACCTTCCCATCGTCGTTATATATGTCTAAATATCAAAATGAATAATATCTTGTTTTTCTAAATTATTTGAAAAATTATTTTTTAATATTATTGCTGAAGTTCTTGATTACTCAATATTATTGGAAAATTTTTAGAATTGGTATAAAATTTAGCTGAGAAAAAATCATTGTGAATTTGAATTTGAAGATTATTGTTCCCAAGAGCTTATCTCCGTTTTTAACACAAAATTGGCCTTTTCCCTACCGAATATGATTCTTCTTCTTCTTCATCAGCCTTCGTCTCTCCACTGCTGGATATAGTCCTCTTCCTTCTCTTTCCATCCTTCCTTGTTGTTTGCTAATTTTAGCCATTTCTTTCCCCCCACAGCGGATAGATCATTGGCCCATCTCTTTTGAGGTCTTCCGATGCCTGTTTTATTCTCCCAAGGTCCCCATTTCAGAACTCTGGGAGGCCATCTTGTAGCATCCTGCCTTGTAACATGATACGATAAGGAAGGATAATTTTCTATGGCTTCTTGTGTCAAAAATATTTCATGTCTTCCATGTCTTTATGCCGTTGTTTGTGATGACCAATGTTTTTTCTCATTTTTAACACTTTTACACTATAATTGATACGTATATAAATCATTGTTTTAATGATTAATATAAGTAAAAAATGTAAAATATTCATATTTATCCAACTTTAAAATGTATAAAAAGTGTACATGTACAGAGTTTACGGCACCGGAATGCGCATTTCTATTGTAGCACCGTATGGGAAAAGTTATTTATTTTGAATAGATAATGCACTATATAGTTAGTGATTTGGGGTGCACGGTGAGAAGAAAGAATTAGATCCCGCATTACTGCATATTTTTATCTCCTGTTTCCTTTCTCTTGATATAATGTCATATTTGTGTTATTTAAACATTGAAAGTGCATTATTCAACAAAATTAATTATGTTATATCACTTTGTAAATTGAATACATTGAAAACTATAATTTTATTATTTTTCTCTTTGTTTCACAGGATGTCAAAATATCAGATGATGACATTTTGCTAGACATTATGTCCGAACTAAAATCTGATGCACCGTTATCTTCGACGTTAAGCACATTAAAGAAAGACTCCACAAATATCCTGAGATCATCGAACTTCGTCCAGCACAGTAAAAAAGAGGCTCAAGACTATTTCAAAAGCCTCGGCCCTCCCAAGCTTGGCTCGGCAAAGCCGATTAATCCATTTTCAGTAAAAAACAAAGCAGTACCCAAGGAAAAGGAAATTAATGTTAAAATAGAGGTTCGTATTAGTTAATGTAATGATGTAAATTTAAATAAAATTGATTTTAAATTTCAAAGCACACATTATCTTAATTTTACATCAGTTGTTAACCTTCGGAATGAAACGTGGTGCCACTGTGTTATATGACCACAAGAATGGTACAAATATTGTATATTTTATACAAATATTGACTCTGCCACTTAGCGGCCACTATAACTGCCCACAGGGCCTTGCAGCTGCAGCCCCGTTGTGATATTTTTGAAAATATTCATTTTTCATGCATAATGTCGTCTTATCTTCCGTGCGAATTAATTTTTGTATGTTTGATAGTTTGTTATTAATTTTTTATTTTCCTATTGTATATTAATATTAAAAATTGATGTAATCGTGATTTCAGGACGACGACAAAGATCTTCAAATATTTGATGTGCCGTCGCCTAAAAAATCTAAAACAAAAACTGCACCACCACCGGCTGAAAATGGCACAATAAAAATTGAACAGGATTCGCCGACACAGCGTATCGAAGAATTCAACACTCAGGATCTTCACTTTGACGACATTGATTTTGAAGACTCAATTAATGAAAAACCCACCAAACCTGAAAGACTTTCTGACGGGAAATCGGCTGCAATCGAAGTCGAAGGCTTGAATGCTGATGATTTTCTAGAATCAAACTTTGATTCGTTTGATAAAAAGGCGGCTACCGTTGAGGCTGTAGTCCCTCAGATAGCTCATAACAATTCAATAAAGTCTGATAACGTCAATGGTTGGGGTGGAGCGGCTCAAATAGACACTTCTTCGTCACAGTCTTTTGAATGTACAAGTTTACCGTTGACAACGGATAAAAATGGTGACAAGGTTTTGAGGTTCTACTGGTGGGATGCTTGGGAAGACAGATATATGAAGCCAGGAGTTGTGTTTCTATTTGGTAAGGTGTACGTGGATCCTACCAACCCCGCCGGTGGATGTGTGTCTTGCTGCGTGACGGTGCGGAACATTGATAGAAGACTTTATTTATTGCCTAGAGAGTATGTGAGTATAATTTCTTTATTTCGATACAAATCTTTATAATACATATGTCTCGACATGCAGATAGTTTTTGTTTTTGAATAATTACCTTAAAAATGAAAGACACCTGTCCATTTTATATTAAGCTAGTTTTATTTAGATCTGGCAATTATGTATAGGATACTATATCATTTAAATGTCCCCTTCCGCTAGCCGTGCAGATGTTTTTGATCCTTTTGTTTGCGACTAGGAATTTAATTTACTTACATACTTAGAATTTGTTACAGTTTTAGTAACATATAGTTTATAACATTTATTACGTTTATAGACACCAACTATTAAGAAATTTATCAACAAAACAAAAGAATGCCATCTGATCTTTAAATAAAATTCAAACAATATAGGAGTGCTACAATCCATATGTCTGAAACATCTAACAGGTTGTTTTTTAATGTGAAACCATTTAGTATAATATGGAAGTGTTAGTGCTGGTTTATTAAAGTAGAAATATTATATTCGAACAGGGAATGCCTCTGATTTATTATTCAGGCAGATTAGGTTTCTACACCTGGAAGCAATAGCTTATCATTAAAGCCTGATTTGAAAACAAAAACATTGACAGCGAGTGATGATGACAAACTTGCACAGTGCATCGGATTTATTGCATTTTCATTTTGCAGAAATTGGATCCCATAACGTTGGAAGAAGACGGTGATAGCCCTGTGTCTATAATGGATGTTTACGAAGAGTTCAACAGTAAAGTCTCCAGTCGGCTCGGCATCAAAGAATTCAAATCGAGGAAAGTCGTAAAGAATTATTCATTTGATTTGCCAAACATCCCAGCCCAGTCAGATTATCTAGAAGTTAAATATTCAGTAAGTTATATAAATATGACAACTTTTTATACACCAGAAAAAATTACAGTAAAAGCTATTAAATTTTATAGGTATATATATTTTAAATCTAGTTGTTTATTTCCAGGCCACTCATCCGTTGCCTCCGACTGATAAACCTTACCTATCATTCTCCCACATATTTGGTTTGAGCACCGCGGCATTGGAGATATTTCTGCTGGAACAGAAGATCAAGGGACCATGTTGGTTAGAAATCAAGAATCCGGAGAATGTTTCAAACAAGATATCGTGGTGCAAAGTGGAGGCCAACTGTCTTAAACCCGAAGATGTGTCGGTGCTGCGGAGTGAGAGATCCCCACCGCCTCCCATTGTAATTGCAGCCGTAAGCATTCATCTGTTCTGTATTATTAATTAAAATATTAAAACATACATATGAAACGGGTTGTAAAACTTAAATATATACAACTTCCAAAAATTTAATAGACGTGGTATTCTATCATAGGTGGAAATGTGAGCATTACATTGTGTAAAATGATCACTTAAGCTAGCCGTACGATAGGTCATGAGCCCTATGAACTTCCAAAGAATTGCATATCTACTTTCCCATAAAAAACATGATTTCGTCTTTAGAGACATCATGTTTCAATATATATTTTATTTATTATTTATTTTATTTCAGTATATATACGCCCATCAGAGCATTTACATAAACATTGGGTAATACATGTCGGTAATGAGAAATATAAAAAGAAAATAAAAAAAGTCATATAAAGAAATATAAAATGACATAATAACAGAAATATAAAAAGAGCTCTACAACTAAACTTAAACACAGAATCCATAATTTCATAAATCTATAAATACATCATATTTTTATAGGATTAGCGATAATTACAGAAATATAAATTAAGATTTTTTTTTTTTTTATAGGATAAGAATACAAGAAAAGAGTGATAATTACATATATTTGAGGATTATTTTTAGACATAGAGGAAAGTTCATTGTTGATTAAGAATATTGCGAATTGTATGTTTGAATTTATTTAACCCCCCCTGGGCCGCCGACGCATATATCCGACAGGCACAAAATAATTTATTTATCGACGGCCGCGTATCGAATTTGAAAAACGTAATTTTTTCCCAATAGAGAAATCCTGTTGTGACCTGTCGTTCCATTTTCAACTCAAAAACATCACCGATTATATTTTAAATCAACAATCAAAACGGAAGTTTTTCTGCCGTCAAAATCGTATAGAGAAGTTGTAGATGTCGCCCCGATCGCGTGTTGTGCAATCGAAATTCAAATATTCCATCGTCAAGGTCACGCGCAATGTGCGCGGGAAATACGATTTATTTTTTCGATTTTCGATTTATATGTACACGTATATACAAATATATACGATATGTTTTGCGATATTTGTCAGTTTTTGTTGGTTTATGATTCAATTGAATACTAATAGTGATTTATTAACAAAAATACACGCAATTTTGTTGCGTTTATTTGAAATATGTGTGTGTGTGAAAGTGTATCATATTTATGTGTTATGAGTGCGATGTCCCGTCGTGTGCCGTGCCGTGCAACAAAATATATCACACAGAAGAAGATTATTATTATTAATAGTAGTGTTGTCTCTAATTAAACAAATAAAAAAATTATTATTATTTTTCAGAAAATATTGCGCTGGCAACATTATGGAAATTCAAAAAAAGATTTTTTTTTTACTTAAATGATAAAAAAATCATTGCGTTTCGACACTTACGATAAAATAATATGAATGTGTGTGTTTTTTTTTTAATATACGCATGTTTTCATGGTTTTTTCGTAAAAAGAAAAATCACAAAAAATTCCGAAAATTTACGGCCCACAACAAGTTAAATTTGTGGAAAAAACGTCTAACTGTTCAAATCTGTTAACAAGTCTGGGAAGCCTTTGAAGTGGTGAATTAAAAAAGTAATTAGTTATCGCAGCTTCCAAGGCAAACCCTGCGTAATTTCTGGTTACTCGCGATGGAACTCGCAAACAGATTCGTTTCAACAGTTGTGGACAGTCGATGTTCCCGTTAATTATTTTGTGAAAAAAGACGAGATCAGCTACAATTCTTCTTATTTCCAATTTATCAAGAGAGCAAAATGATCTTAAAAAGTTATAATCAATATGTGTTGATGGTAAATTAAGTTTATAATTGATAAAACGGAGAAATTTATTTTGTGTTCTCTCTAAATGTGACACATGAACAGCATATTGAGGGCTCCATACAACTGAATTTGTTTCTAATACTGGTCTAACCAGACTCTTAAATAATAGTTTAAAAGTTCCAATATTTTTGAAATCTTTACTTAATCTGAGTACGAAACCTAGGGTTCTTAAGCCTCTATCAACTGTGCAATTGATATGTGACACAAGAGAAAACTTATTGTCTACAATTACGCCCAGATCTCTAATTTCATCAACGACACTCAAAGTTATACCATTAATTTTGTAGTCATAGTTTACTATTGTCCGGGTACGGCAGAATCTCAGCATTTGACATTTGGAGATGTTTAAAGAAAGTTTATTTTCTTCACACCATTTCTGTAAAATATCCAGTGCATTCTGCAGAAGTTTGCAGTCGTGTTCCGTATTTATTACTCTATAGAGTTTCATATCATCTGCAAATAGCAAACACCTCACACCGGATAACAAAAGCATGGGGATTACATCATTAATGAATATAATGAACAAAATAGGACCCAGGTGGGAGCCTTGTGGTACCCCGCTTACTGCACAAAAGTAGTCAGACTCTAACTCAGCTATTCTAACAATCATTTGTCTGTTATGTAAATAACTCTCGAGCCAAGCTTTAATGTTACCCGAAACTCCCAAGGCATTTAATTTATCAAGTAGAACTCTATGAGAGACTCGATCGAACGCCTTGGAGAAATCTGTATAACAGCAATCTAGCTGGTGAGAATCTTTGAAGGCATCAAAGACATCGGCTTGTAAAGCAAGAAGGTTTGTTAGAGTAGATCTGTTTGGCATAAATCCATGCTGTAGAGGGGATATAATGCTGAATAAGTATTCTTTTATTTTATTTAGCAATAAAAGTTCAAATAGTTTTGGTATTGCAGATTGGATACAAATAGGTCGATAATTCTTAATATCCGAGTGGTTGCCCTTTTTAAAGACTGGAATAATATAACTCGTTTTCCAAATCTCTGGAAAAGTTCCATTTTGTAAAGACAAGTTAAAGATTTTACACAAAATAAATGATAATTCTTTATAACAATTTTTTAGGAAGATGGTTGGTACCTTATCAGGTCCCTGTGTTTTGTTTTCATCCAACGATACCAACCCTTTTTCTACTTCTGATTGGCTAAGAACTACATTAGGAAGGTTTATAGCATCGAATAATTGTGGTTGAACAGACGAATATGATCCCTGTGCAGAATTATCATATACCGACTTAAAAAAATCAGCAAAGAGATCAATAATTCTTTTGGGAGTGTCGACCCACTTATTATTTAAGTACATAGTCTTAGGCAAATCATAGTAATCGCTTTTAAGAGATTTAACGTATTTGTATAAAGATTTGGAGTTTTCTGGAGTTTGATCCTCAATTTTTGTAAGATAATGATTACGTAACTGCTTGGATAGAATACAACAATCTTTTCGAGTCTTCCTAAAAAGCATATAATCATGCACTGACCTAGTTTCTTTATAGGTTTTGTGTTGTAGTTTTTTTATTGTAATCAACGTAACTAATTCCTTTGAAAACCATTTAGGGTGAGTTGATATTCTGATTTTTTTAAACGGTATACAATCATTAAAAATTTCATAGACTAAAGAATAAAAGTTTTCTATCTGGTTGTTTACATCACCGCCTATAGATATCAGATTCCACTCCACATTATTTAAAATTTGTTTTACTTTATCATAATTACAATTCTTGAAATTTCGTTTATATATATCACTAGTTTTGTTGATGTCTGATTTTAATGAGAAGGATATGTCTAATGGTGGATGATGAAGGTCAATTGGTAATAACTCGTCTAAAGATAATTCAACTTTTAGATATTCCATGTTACTAAACACTAAATCGAGTATTCTATTATTTTTGTTACGTATACCATTGTATTGTTTGAATTCGAGAAAAGATGACATATTTAGCACTTCGATTTCATTATTGTTTTCTGGGGAGTTGACGACAAACATAGTATCATTTTCACACACCCATTGCAGTTTAGGGAGATTATAATCACCAGCCACCATTATTTTGGCTTCTGGAAACTTAAATCTAACACTTTCTAATGCAATACAGTGGTTTTCATATACCGTATTATCAGAACAAGGGGGAATGTATACTGCGCACAAAATCTGACACTTTGTAGGCAATGATATTTTCACGAATATTTGTTCTACATTGTTAACGGAATTTTTGATTATGCACGATTTATATTTATTCAGTACGGCTATTAAAACCCCACCACCTCTAGTTTTCGTAAAAGCAGTAGAATTATTAGGTACAGAGGAACGATCGCACCTATAAATAACAAAGTTTTTTAAACCCAGTTCGCATATATATAAAATATATATATATTAAAATATATATATATAGAATAGCAAAATATTATATATATATATATATATATATCAAAATATATAAAATATATTTTGACATATATAAAATATTTAACACTGACCTGATTTTGTAGTTATTAGTGGTGAAACAATGATTTTTACAAAAACGGGTGTTTTGATTTATCTATACTTTTTTAAAAATAAAATAACTCTTTGTTTAACACCACTTCATCGAGTTTAACCAACTAGTTTTGGCTCACAGCTGAGCTTTCCTCAAGCATTAAGGGAAGAAAGAGACAGAACGTCAACTGTGATGAGAGTTAGGTGAGAGAGAGAGGGTATGGGTGGGTGTAGTTAATTGGAAGAGGAATGTATCTGGAATTGGGCTGCGCGATAAATCTAGTTGTTTATTAAGTAAATAGTTTTTATTTATTTTTAATGATTTTTTTATTTCTAAGGCTTCTAAATTATTGAGCCTATACTTTTTTCTTAACTTTTACTCTTACTCCTGATCAAACAACCGACCCTTAGCAATCAACAAGTTTACATGAAAAGATTTATGAATGTGGATGAGGCGAAAGTTGTATCCGGACAAAGGGGTGTGGCCCTTCAACCGGTTTGTCTAATATTACCGTTATGAATATCACTTGCAGCTTTACGTTTAATATTTTGAACAAATTTCAGTATCTTTGCCCATAAATCCATTAATTATATGTATACGATCGATCATACTGGTTACGATGAAATTTTTCTTAAAACATTTTTTGTTGTTCCAGATCAACACAAGAACGGTGATCGATCCAAAAACAAAACTGAGCAAGATTGCCATGCTGACATGTCTGATAAACAATGCTTTTGAGATTCACAAACCGGCACCAAATCCTCCATTCCATCAGCACTTCTGTGGTGAGTCTTAAAGCTTCTACTCAAATTAATACATGTATGTATGTACATACATACAGTAAAAGCTCTATGATGCACAATTGAGAGCACTGAAATGAAAGAAAAAAAATATATTATTATGCAAGTAAAATCTATATAGGTGTTATGTTTAGTTCTTGTATTTTAAAAAAAAAGTTAATGTGATCTTCCTAGACAAATGATTGATCCCTTCCCATTTGGTCACTACGCGAGTGCTTTTCTGCTAGATCAAACATGCTTAAATGTGATAAATTTTATTCATCAAAATGTGATCTTTTATTTGTTAGTCGATATTGACTTTAACTTTTTTTCAGTGTTTACCAAATCAACAAATGAAATTTGGCCGATGGACCTGAAACAAGCAATGTCACAGTATAAAGGAACAAAACTCACAAAATGCGACTCTGAAAGAGAGCTATTAAGTTATTTTTTGGTTCAGTTCTGGAAAATAGATCCAGACTTAGTAGTCGGCCACGATTTACAGGGCTACCAACAGGATCTTCTAATTGGAAATATTCTAGACAAAAACATCCCCAACTGGTCCAGATTGGGGCGGCTTAAAAGAACAGTAGTTCCTGTAAGAAAATTTGCAGCCAAGGATGCTTTCTTAGGAAGACTCGTCTGTGATATCAAAATATCCGCAATGGAACTGATCAGATCGAGAAGTTTCGATCTGGAAACCTTGTGCACCAACGTGTTAAAGTTGCCAGAAGGCTCGCGGACCGAAATCATTCCGGATGATATATTTAAGTATTACGAAACAAGCCGAGATTTACTGGAACTTGTTTCTCTGACGATGCAAGATACTTCATACATATTAAAGATGATGTGTGAATTAAATGTCCTACCATTGGCATTGCAAATTACACAGATAGCCGGTAATGTCATGTCTAGGACCCTGATGGGCGGAAGGTCGGAGAGAAATGAGTTTCTGCTTTTGCATGCCTTCAACGAGAAGGATTACATTGTACCTGATAAAGTAATTGGTAAGAAGGGCATTAAAGACACCAAAGAAACGGAAGAAGGAAATGAAGAAGATGAAACTGGTAAAAATTTATCAAAGAAACAAGCTCAGGCTCGCAAGAAGCCCGCTTATTCTGGAGGTCTGGTGTTAGATCCCAAGAAAGGTTTTTACGACAGTCTTATATTGTTAATGGATTTCAATTCTCTGTATCCGAGTATCATACAGGAATACAACATCTGTTTCACCACTATTAAAAGGAATCCAACTAGCTCGTCCGATGAAGAAATCAATGATTTGGTGTTACCCGAATCGAATTCCGACCCTGGTATTCTTCCGACACAAATAAGGAAGTTAGTGGAGAGTAGAAGAGAAGTGAAAAAATTAATGAAAACCCCAGATTTGTCTCCTGAACTGAGTATGCAATATAACATAAGACAACTTGCACTCAAACTAACCGCAAACTCCATGTACGGTTGTTTAGGATTCACATATTCCAGATTCTACGCAAAACCCTTGGCCGCTCTCGTCACGCTAAAGGGCAGAGAGATTCTGATAAACACAAAAGATCTCGTCCAAAGGTTAAATTATGAAGTAATATATGGTGATACTGACAGTATCATGATAAATACAAATTGTTTAGACTACGATCAGGTATTTAAAATTGGTAACGAGATTAAAAAAGAAATCAACAAAAAATACAGGCAGGTGGAACTGGATGTTGACGGTGTCTTCAGATATTTACTTTTGTTAAAAAAGAAAAAATATGCCGCCGTTTTGCTGAGCAAAAATAAAAATGGAGAATTTACAATGACGCAGGAATTAAAGGGTTTGGATATCGTCAGAAGAGATTGGTCCCAGTTAGCTGCTGAATCAGGCAAATTTATCCTTAATCAAATATTGTCAGAGCAAACAGCCGATGAGAGGGTAGAGAGCATTCAAGCACACTTGGTCACATTGAGAGATGATTTAAAGGAGAACAAAATGCCTCTGTCTGTGTTGACAATAACAAAACAATTGACCAAAAATCCCAATGAGTATGCCGATAAAAATGGACAACCCCACGTTCAAGTAGCTCTCAGGTTAAACAGTAAAAGTGGAAGAAAGTTCAAAAAAGGCGACATTGTTCCATATCTAATTTGCGAAGACGGGACCACCAACCCTGCAATGCAGAGAGCTTATCACATAGAAGAACTCAAGAACAATGAAAATTTGAAAGTCGATGTTAATTATTATCTGGCCCATCAGTTGCATCCAGTCATTTCGAGAATTTGCGATCCGATCGAAGGAATGGATTCAGCTAGAATAGCGGATTATTTAGGCCTCGATCCATCCGCTTACAAACAATCGATTAAACGGGAAACAAATGAAGATGATACATTCCAATTAGAAAATGAAAAAGAAAAATATCGACAATGTGTCGATTTTACTTTTACATGCGTCAACAATAGCTGCCAAACGGAAAATAAAGTAAGAGAAGCCTTTGTAAAAGTAGACAAAGATACCGTAACATTTTTGGATAGGTGTCATAATGAAAAATGCAACCTGAGGCCGGTGGACTATCTGCCGACCGTCTTAAACCAGTTGACGAAGCAAATTAGAAGTTACAACGCAAAGTATTACGAGAATTGGTTGATTTGTGAAGATCCAGCCTGCACCAATCGTACTGCCAGATTGCCCCAATGTTTTGCTGGTGGATATCCCCTGTGTAATCTCTGCGAGAAGGGAGTCATGTTCAGAGAATATACGGAGAAGGACCTTTACTATCAAATTAGTTTCTTCCATTATTTATTTGATCTCAACAAGCAGAATACACAAAGTGAGTAATGAAAATATCTAACTTAAACCAACAAATCATCGCTGCATATTAAATATGAATAATGTAACAAAAGTCATGTTTTGAGAAAAGTACAAAAAAAGGAATTGCATGAAAATAAAAAATGTAATAATTTATTTACTATTATAATATAAATAAAAAACAATCATTATAAATGTTTTTATAAGTAAATTCATTTGGCCGTATTCTGAACTAAGCAATATTCCTGTTTATGTATTGTTATTGTATAACATTGTAATGCTGCCAATTTTGACGTTTTAAGTGTGACAGATTTGAAATGAATGAATTCAATGAATTAGAAAGCTCATTACAGTAAAACCTCGTTAATAAGAAATTCAAGGGACCCAAAAAATAAATTTCGAATTATAGGGGCCCCCGTTAATTCGAAATTTTAGGTACAAAAAAAATCGCAGTGCGATTGTGAAATTCGCCAAAAATCGTAAAACTCTTGAAAAACCGTTAATTTAGTTAAATTTATGTTTATATTTAAATAAATCACTTTGAAAACACAATATTTATTATGTTAATGCAAAGATCGCGTCATTTTGACATATTTGCTGTTCTCACTTGCGAAAAAACCTTTTTTTCCATGGATGGATGGCCATAATCAAAATTTTTTAGTTATACTTCAATTTATGGAACGCTTCTTCAGTCTTCAAAGGAGTTTAACTTTTGATTTCTCCTTTTTTCTGGCTCAAACCAATGCATGGTTACTAGAAATACAATTGTCAATAAATATGCGTGAAACAATAAGATAACTCACTAAAAACATCTTTTTCATATTTCAAGAAATCATTTCGAAAATGCAATGTTTATTATGCTAATACAAAGATCGCGACATTTAAAAGTACTCGATATTGACATATTTGTTGTTCTCACTTGCGAAAAAACTCAAAATATTTTTTCAATTTCGTCATATTTCAAAAAAATTTCGAATTACGAATTATCGGGGTTTTCAAATTATCGGGGTTAATTTACTATGAAATCACAATTTGGGACTTACAATTTTTTAAAATTTCGAATTATGTTGTAAAGTTTGTTTACGTTTTAGAGCTTTCTGATTGATTTCATTAATTTCAAAATTATCAAACTTAAAACATCAAAATTGACAGCATTACAATGTTTTATATAACTGTCAAGATACAGAAATGGCAATATGTATTGCTTAGTTCAGAATACGGCTGATTGTGTGATATTTTGTCAAAATTTGTTTTTCTCATAAAAGTCACATGGTTCATATTCTGTGCATTGATTGTATTATATGCATCATATTTTGCACTAGACGTTGTGTATTATGTCAAACTCATGAACATTTAGAAGATTGTTTTTCTTTAATTCATTTGACAGTATATATGTAGTTATTAAATTTGAAAGTGTAGTTATTAAATTACATTATAACTTAATAAACATCAAAGTTTAATCGTTAAATGTTAGAATAAATGGTTACATGTATATAGTATACTACCGAGATAATCTTTTTGGTTTTATCAATACTTATTCCTCGAAATATTAAGTTTATACACTTACTACATTTTTAATATTGCCGATGTATCGTTTCGGCATGCATGTGCAGTAGAGATCAAATAATACAGACAAATTAAAATTTGCAAATCCTTGAACAACTTTGAAATCTTTTATTTATTATTTAAGGAATAAAACACAACTGACTAATGAGGTATTTTTTATTTCCAGAAATAAAAGTTTCACCGCAGATCACGTCAGCATTCCACTGCCTGAAAGAAGCTGTGGAAGATGCCCTTTCACAATCTTCATACTCAGTCATCAATCTCAACCAGCTGTTTAGCTTTTTCGACATCAAGTCCAAAGCCTCCACCAAGATGGAACCGGTCAGCATGGAAGCCATACCTCCAGATGTTGAAAATGACGAATACAATGTCCACATGGATATCGGGTTTGATTGAAAGAAGAATGCTTTGTTTACAATAAATTCAGTCAATGGGAGGACCTGTTTGCAGACTGAAACTTCCATTTATATAACTGAAGAGTATTATTACACGATTGGTGTAAAAAATATAGGAATGATTGGTGCACAAAATAGGGGTATGATTGGTGCAAGAAAAAGAGGTCTTGCTTGTTTTGTCACTTAGTTATATGTACTGCATATTTGAGTGTTGAATTTTGGGGTTGAATAGAAGAATGCCACGTGGCGGGGATTAAATTGCTTACATTTTTTTTTTAAGAATATAGTTATACAAATATATTGTTGGTTTAATTAATTACACTGTGTGTCATAATTTACATTATTTAAAACTCCAATTATATGGATTCTTCTCTATTTATTCACACGCTGATTGCAGCTAATACAATTCTGAATGAATGATCTTGAAAAGATAAGTAATAATTGAAAATTAAGATTAATCAATTCTAAATCTTGATTATTGTACATAATGTCGTTGAATGTTGTAATTTAGACATTTATTTTTTCAATGCAAATAAATATAATATTTTCATTAAATATTTGTTTTCTTAGTATGTATCTATTTCTTTTGTAACATTTTCTGCCGGGCGTCTGCAGTCAATAGGTTGAGGCAATCGTCCGCATTAGCATCACACAACAATTGTTGTCCACGGCGCAGATGTCATGAAGCGGTGATTTATAGAACACGGGCGTTACGTGTATATTGACGAATATGTTAAATATTTTTCATTCTTTATGCTCTTTTCAAAACTCCTTTTTTTAAAACAAAATTATCTAAAAAAATATAGTTCACTCAAAATTTGAAGCAACATCACAAAAATCTTCATGTGTGTGCATACAAAAGCATAAATTGGTAATAAAAATTAAATTAAATTTATTTATTACTCTGTAATGCACTAGATCGGCGGTTCCCAACCTGTGGTACGTGTACCACCGGTGGTACGCGAGTGGATAGTTTGTGGTACGCAAAAAAAAATCAGTAATGGCGGTCATAAAAAGTTTAAAAAATCAGTCATAAAAATATCATTTAAACTAATAACTACTTTCGGTAATAAAAATATTTTTAAATACAATTTCATTAATACTATTATATTAAAAACAAAAATTTTGCATGCGGCGCTGCTGTAAATTTGTAAAAATGAGTGTAAATTGTCTCGTTTTCATCAGAAGAATTTTTACATACACCGTGTTTGATTAATTTAATATACTTATATATTTTCTATTAATATCGGTAACTTTTGGAAAAAAATTGCCTGCGGCGCATTTAATTTTTTTTTTATACAAATAATTTAATTTAATTCTTTGTAATTTTTTTAATAAAAGTTTGTTAAAAATAACTAATAGTTAAAAATTAATAAAAAAAATATTTCTTTAAAATGTCCTGGTTTTGAATTTTGACAAGAAATGAGCTTAGGCACCTTTAATTTTAGAAAAAACGTGATATGAAAAGTTCAAATGTCTCATTTTTATCAGAAAAAAATAAAACCTTTGGTACTTTTTTTAAACTCAAATAAATTGAGTTCTGGGAAATATAGTCACCCAATAAAATTTATAATGCAAATAGAATAACAAATTTCTCGAAATACAATAATTTTTACGAAGTGGTATAATTAAGCGTGATGTACTATTGCTTGCCCAACGTAACTTGGCATGTGGCGAATTTGAAACTAAAACCCGCACCCGGCGGTAACCCCTCGCCCTGTCATTTAGTTCAATTTTGTATTTGGTCGGGAGCTGTGACATCTTGATTACCAATATACACTGAATTATTACGTCCAAACATCCTAAACAGTCCGGAATGGTGCAAGAACAATTGGCAATGAAGTATTAAAGTTTTGCGAAGCTGAAAAAGCAAATAATGGACCGATATTACCGTCTGACAGTTTGACAGATAGAACGGCCGCCATTACTGCATGGTTTCTTTAGAGCTGCCCGACCAAATTTCTGTTAAAGGCTACGACACCGGTCACCGGACATTCTGTATTCTGTAATAAATTTACATCCTGACAACTTCTGTTACGCGACAGGGACGCCCTCCCTTGCACGCCAAGTTATAGTGATACGTCTATATCAAGTGTTACGCGAGTCAAAAAAGGTTGGGAAACGCTGCACTAGATAAGTAAACATTTCAATACAAAATAGTTTTGCATCGGAGCGCCGCACGGGCACGCGTTCACAGCTCAGCATGCCGAGCGGAATGGCTAAAAATTTCACCATGGCCTGATTAAATAGCTGAAAACAGGATTTCTGAATAAGTTTTCAATTTTTTTGTATTCATTTTAAAAGAATAATATCTATTATTTTTATTTAAGTTAAAAAAGTTGAAAAAATAATTTTTGAAAATAGTGTCTTTTAAAACATAAATTGTAAGAAAAATAACTGACCGATTTACGAATAATTTTAATTACTTAGTAATATTATTGAAAAAAAGACACCTCACAAGTCCATAAAGTCGCACGAGGCAAGTTAGAGAAATTTTCTACAGTTCTAAAACATTGTTGGTTTAATAATTTATTTATTGATAAAATAATTTTTTATAATAACGTTTTATAAAATTATATTTATTTGGAATATATGGAACTAAATAAATAAAATGGAAATCGATGAATTCTGCAAAAGTGTTTTTCACTGCGTCATCAGAGTTGAATTATTTCTCTTGTAAAAGGATATCCGTATTCTGAAAAAAATGGAAAACAGTAGTTGCAATGTCTGGCGAGTAAAGTGGGTGACAGAGTTTCCAGTTGAAGCACCTGTAATTTTAAGATTGTACAGTGTGTCGATGAGCATTGTTGTGGAAAAGCAGCTTTAGTGGAATAAGTAGGAGTAATAGACTAGAGTAACTGATAAGTCTCGGTTGTTTGATAGCGAGCTTGTCCGTCATTATTTTCAATTCTTGATAGTATACCTATGCAGAAAATGTGCCACATCTCAAGAAACTGTAATGGATAATGCCGGCATGGGTCCACCATAGTCACAAGCACTTTCTTTTGACTCAATTTGCATTTGGGACATTAGCTGCCTCCCTTGGGTCCGACCATTGTGAAAAACGTTTCAGTTTATCTATAAGGATCCACTTTTCATCACAAGTAACAATCTGATTTGAAATTCCTTCATTTGTGTGCCGACTCAACAAATTATGGCAAGTCTCAATCCGACTTTGCTGTTGCGAGCTTCTTTATTTTCCCAATCTGACGCAAATGGATCAACATCGTTTTATTGCTTACGTTGAAGGCTGTTGCTAATTCTGAAGTGGTTAGAGATGAATTCGCTTCCAATATAGCTTTCAATTCATTATTATTGACTGCAGTCTCCGGTCGTCCACGGGGTTCGTTATTGAGGTCGAAATTTCCTGAACGGAAGCGAGTATACCAAAAACGCACCGTGCTTTCATTTACGATACCTGGTCCATACACGGCGTTGATATTGCGCGCCGTCTGAGCAGCTTTGGTGCCACGGCGGAACTCATATTCGAAAATAACGCGAATTTTCATTTTCTCCATGGTAGCAGGCACAGGATAACTAATTTTGAAAAAGGAATATCATAGCTTTAATATGACATTAATTTGGTTATAGTCCGTCCAACTTATCTGGAGAATAAAGGCGTCCCAATCGTTGTGGTGCTGCCCGTAGTCTAAAAATTATCTCATTTTTAGGGAATTTTTTGCAAATTCGTTTTTTCTTAAACAATTTATTAATTATACGACACGATAAAAAACAAAAAATGTAAACTAATGTACAAATAAATTTATCAAAATATATATTCGCAAAATACACGTCACCAAATGGCGTTTTTTCAAAATCAAAGAAAAATACAATTTTCAGAAAAAAAAAACAAACAATAATAATTCTTTTACGCCGGC
The DNA here is from genome assembly GCA_016648135.1 of Agrypnia vestita. Taxonomy (NCBI): domain Eukaryota; kingdom Metazoa; phylum Arthropoda; class Insecta; order Trichoptera; family Phryganeidae; genus Agrypnia; species Agrypnia vestita. Next base: position 32,224 of record JADDOH010005709.1, on the reverse strand, counting down.
GCCACATTACGTAGATATTCCGCCGCGTCTTTTCCGTTGCGCCAAATCGGCAAAGCAAATAGATCGACCGATCATCCGCGTAGTGTGTTTAATAAGCGCATATTGTATGGAAAGAAATGTAGCGATGTTCCGCGACAGAAGAGACGCGGCGGAAGATCCGCGCAGTGTAGCGCCGGTTTTATTCGGTGTCTCATACCTAATGATCTGACCTCCATGTTTAACTCAGTAACACCTAAGGATATCAATCGGTTTAGGGCCGTTGTATCAACTTGGTTTATATCTTTATCTCTCTTATCTATATATCTTTCGTTCAAAGCATAGATATTTTGCGTTTTCCACCGATCAAACAACTCGCTCTCGTAAAAATCTATGCTTTAAATGCTATAAAGTAAGTTGATGCAACCAGTCTTTAATGTGCATAAATAAAAAAGTTTATTTTTGAAAAAAAGATGTTTATACAAATGAACACGTTAGTTTCCCCTCCTGCATTGACAATTATGAAACACTGACCTTTAGATACTGGTTTGAATACACCTTCGACATCTTCACTTTGCCAACATTTGTCTGCTGTGTGTGAGGTATGTATATATGTTTCATCTAGATATATGACTGGCCGCCGATTCAAAGAAGTTTCATTATTCCTTAATTCATACAAGAATTTTGCTCTCATGGCACATATTAATTATATCATTGCGTTCTATAAACACCTTACGGTTACTTTTAGTCTTCCGAAAACGAAAACCTAGCTTATGCAGTAATTTACGTAATATCTCACGATATCCTTGAAAATTTATGTCTTCTTTCAATACCTTTTGCAGTTTACTTAATGTAGGTAACTCTTTCTTAAAAGTATAAAAATCATGTACCTTTCGCCTGATGACTCCCAAATCAAAGTCATCAATATCAATTTTTCCACTTATCCTTTTTCTTTTTTTCCGGGTGTAGATAATTTAATGTCCATTTCCATGGCCGCTTTACCTTCTTTAACTATTTTTTAAATTGCCGATTCAGAAATACCTGAAGAAATTGTATAATAGTAAAATATAAAACTAAGTATGGGAAAATCATTATAACTGCATGGCAGCACTAACCTGAAGCGGCGGCAATTGGCGGCAATACATCTATGAACAAAATCAAACGGTATAATTGGGGCTTTTAGACGTTGTTCCTCTTCAAAAAACGTGTGCATTTTCAAGATTATTTCCCGAACACTGCTTTTAATGGTTTTGGGCATAGTGACAATCTAAAATTTTCTTAAAAAACTATCGAAACAGTCGTGAACCCCTCTGTAAACTAGGGATGGGTCGTCGACGTATTTACCGTCGACGAAACGAGACCGTCCACGTCCATCCATCGACGAGACGATCAACTAGTTGAATTCGTCAATTAGTTGACGCGTCAACTTCGTTACGCGGACGTCGCGGACGTTCTATCTAAACATTGGGACGATGGTCAACTGTCCACGGTTCAACGCGACGCTTCTCGACGGCTCAACCGTTGGCTATTTTTATGACGTTAATTTTTAAAATTTAAAGAAGTTCGAAGGAATATAGTTTCGGGGAAAGAAAAACCGCTACTTGTGCTTATATGTAAAAAGAAATATTTTATTATTTATTTGTTTACGCACATTATAGGCTTTTACATATTGTTTTATGTACTTCTTTCTATATATAACAAAGAAAGAAGTAGGTATACACAGCAATATCAGGTGTTAGCAGTAAAATATAAATATAAACTACATATATAAGCAGTGAAAGTATTGGGTATAAGCATTAAAATGTGAGTAAATAAAATGGAAGGAAACAATGATTTTGCGTCCAACTTATCTGGAGAATAAAGGAGGGCGTCCCAATCGTTGTAGTACTGCCCATAGTCTAAAAATTATCTCATTTGTAGGGAATTTTATGCGAATTCGTTTTTTCTTAAACAAGTTATTAAGAAGGTATACGACACGATAAAAAACAAAAAATGTAAACTAACGTACAAATAAATTCATCAAAATATACATTCGTAAAATACACAACGTCACAAAATGGCGTTTTTTCAAAATCAAAGAAAAATACAATTTTCAGGAAAAAAAAACAAACAATAATAATTCTTTTAGGCCGGCGCCACACTTCCGCCGCGTTTCTTCCGTTGCGCCAAATCAAATCAAAGCAAATAGATCGACCGATCATCCGCGTAGGGTGTTTAATAAGCGCACATTGTATGGAAAGAAATGTAGCGATGTTCCATGACAGAAGAGACGCGGCGGAAGATCCGCGCAGTGTGGCGCCGGTTTTATTCGGTGTCTCATACCTAATGATCATGACCACCATGTTTAACTCAGTAACACCTAAGGATATCAATCGGTTTAGGGCCGTTGTATCAACTTGGTTTATAGTAATCTTTCGTTCAAAGCATAGATATTTTGCATTTTCCACCGATCAAACAACTCGCTCTCGTAAAAATCTATGCTTTAAATGAACTATTGCTATAAAGTAAGTTGATGCAACCAGTCTTTAATGTGCATAAATAAAAAAGTTTATTTTTGAAAAAAGATGTTTATACAAATGAACTCGTTAATGAATTATGTAATAAAAAGTATAAATAATAAAAATTCTATGTAAAAAAATTATCGAATAAAATATGTTCTAAAACTTTTCTCATCTTACGGCTTCTAATTCAATTTTTCCACTTATCCTTGTTCTTTTTTTTCCGGGTGTAGATATTTTAATGCCCATATACACGGCCACTTTACCTTCTTTAACTATTTTGTAAATTGCCGATTCAGAAATACCTGAAGAAATTGTATAATAGTAAAATAAAAAACTAAGTATGGGAAAATCATTATAACTGCATGGCAGCACTAACCTGAAGTGGCGGCAATAAGTCTATGAACAAAATCAAACGGTATATTTGGGGCTTTTAGACGTTGTTCTTCTTCAAAAACCGTGTGCATTTTCAAGATTATTTCCCGAACACCGCTTTAATGGTTTTTGGCATGGTGACAATCTAAAATTTTCTTAAAAACCTATCGAAACAGTCGTGAACCCCTCTGTAAACAAAGTCTGTCAAAGGTCTGTCAGCTGTAGATAATCCAATATGGCGTCGTTAGTTCCAAATTTGGCCATTCTTCAGATAAGTTAGACGGACTATAAATTGGAATCCCAAATCCAATGCACAGATAAATAATATAATAATATGTCAAATCATGTAGATAGAATAGACAATATAATCATGTACGGTAAAATCGAGGCTTTAGGACGTTTTTCCTATTCAAAAAATACCTGCATTTTTAAAATAATCTCTCGGATCACTTTTAATAATTTTTGGCATGGTGGCAAACAAAAAAATTCTGAAAAAACGATCGAAACTAGAGGTGGGTCGTTCATGAACGAACTGTTCTTTTTGAACAGTTCACTTTACTGAACGACTGAATTGTAACATGATTGTAACGTTCTTTTTAGTGAACTACCGTTCAATAGTTCAGTTGCCATAAATTAAAAAAAAAATAACCATGTGAATTTCTTCATAATGGCAACACGGAACATGGACACATGATTTATCATTATTGATCATTATTATGTTATCTATAGGGATGGGTCGTCGACGTATTTACCGTCGACGAAACGAGACCGTCCACGTCCATCCATCGACGAGACGATCAACTAGTTGAATTCGTCAACTAGTTGACGCGTCAACTTCGTTACGCGGACGTCGCGGACGTTCTATCTAAACATCGGGACGATGGTCAACTGTCTACGGTTCAACGCGACGCTTTTCGACGGCTCAACCGTTGGCTATTTTTATGACGTTAATTTTTAAAATTTAAAGAAGTTCGAAGGAATATAGTTTCGGGGAAAGTAAAACCGCTACTTGTGCTTATATGTAAAAAGAAATATTTTATTATTTATTTGTTTACGCACATTATAGGCTTTTACATATTGTTTTATATACTTCTTTCTATATATAACAAAGAAAGAAGTAGGTATACACAGCAATATCAGGTGTTAGCAGTAAAATATAAATATAAACTACATATATAAGCAGTGAAAGTATTGGGTATAAGCATTAAAATGTGAGTAAATAAAATGGAAGGAAACAATGATTTTGCGTAATAAAGGCACCAGTCATGAGGTGCGGTAAAAAATACTTTACATTTATTTATTATCTATAAATTTATAAATAAATACATAATTTAAAAATACTTTACATTTGAGATGTTATATAGAAATTTATTGAAGAATACATCTTTCAAAGTCAGGCTTTCACTTTGTGGTGACATTATTAATAAATAAATATATCTGTATTATTTGTCAACTTTAGTTTAAGGCTCAATCTGAGAAAAGGAACATTGTTCCCGAAACATGTAAAAAACCAATAAAAAGTGATGTAAACAAAATTATAATAGATTTATTTTTTTATCTATAAAGTTGAAAATAGGGAATTTTCAATAAAAATTAATTAAACCTAAATTCAAGATTATATTACATATATAATAATTAATGTTGGACTCCTGAATAAAGACCATAGTTAGGTATAGAAAATTTTATTCCCTACAAGTTTGTTTATCATTTATATGCTAAAGTTGAAAAGTAAGGAAATAACACAATAATTAAATTTTAGCATCCCTTTTCAGGTAGATATAAGAAGTCGAGATCGATCGAATAAAATATTGATTTTAGAAAAATATCTAGCCGGCCTGTTAATTAATAATAGTTCAATAAAAAATAAAATAATTAAACAGAATTGTTTTATTTTATACAGCGTAAAATTAGGAATTCACCGAATCGTCGCACGTGACATCACAAAAAATCAAGTAAAAAAATAATAGATAATAGCTTATTAAGCCTATCTCGCCCTACGCATGTATTCAAATTTCAAATCTCTAGTCATAGTTCGTGTACACAGATCTGCACTCTATGGTAGTGTACTTTAGAGTTGAAATGAAATTACCCGTCGAGCCGTCTATGACGTCTATGGCATCTACAAGTCGACAGCGAGAGATGAGAGAGAAATAAACGGAGACGTTTTGTCTTGCTCTCGCTCGTTGCTTTGTAATCTCGAATCGTCCACCGACCACGGCGTCCGCTGTCCACCGTCTACGAATTCAACTAGTCCATGCGATAAACGTAAACGGTCGACGCGTCGATGCAACGTCAACGGTTGATTTCAACTAGTCCGTCCATTCAACGCCCATCCCTAGTTATCTATGGATTTATCTGTCATAATGTTATTGATATTGATGTTTTGTTTTTCGTACAGTCTTCAATAATCGCAACTAAATTATAAAATAGCTAACCATTCACCGATTTTTTTGAATATTTGTATATTAAAATCGACGATAAAATAAAAGAATCTCCGTTAAAAAGAAGAGCGTATTATCTATGTAAATGACCAAATAGTATTCTATAAACATTAGAAGTATCGAAATTCCTAGTTTAACCGGTAATTAGTTTTGTTGAGTTTTCAGACCCTAAAATATCATAAGAACTATGTAAATGGAGATCTGAAGAATTAGAAACCCCATATGATAACATTGATAAAATTTGAAAATAAATAAAAAGTTTAAACTTTTTAGTAGATTAATCTAACAATCCACTTATTCAACCAACATATTCGAGTTGGAAGTTGAAAATGAAAATAAATAATGGGAATATCCCTGGGTAGGACTAACTTACAACATTTGAAAAATTGATAAAAGATCCACACGGTCAGCAATGAAACTCAACTGAACGGAAAAAATCCCAAGTAAATAGTTTTATGGCCGAACTGTTCAGTTTGACTTTTGCGACCTAAAAAAATTATATCGAGAAAACTAAATATGGGTATCTCTTATCAATCAGAACCCGCCTGAGACTGCATTCAACAAATTTGTAAAAAAAAAATTTGAAAAATATGACTATTCACTTGGATTTTATTTTCGACTTGAGAGATAAAAATAAAAAACTATAATGTGGGTCTCTTCGGGCAATGTTATCTCACAGTATTTGAAAAATTAACGACTCAATGTCCGATACAGCCAGCAGGAAAGACAAGTGAGTTGTTTGATTTTTGAACAGTTCGCCTATTCATTTGGACATTTTTGGTACTTACTGAATCAAAAATGAATAACAAATAATGAGGATACTTCCGCATTTATGACCCGCATAATATCTGTAAAAGTGGTTTTCTTAAATTCCATACTGACGGAAAAAATCCCAAATGAATAGTTTTATGGCCGAACTGTTCAGTTTGACTTTTGCGACCTAAAAAAATTATATTGGGAAAACTAAATATGGGGATCTCTTATCAATCAGAACCCGCGTGAGACTGCATTCAACAAATTTGTAAATAAAAATAAATTGAAAAATCTATCTATCCACTTGGATTTAATTTTCGAGTTGGCAGATAAAAATGAAAATATACAATGGGGGTCTCTTCTTCAATACTATTTCACCACATTTAGAAAATTGACTACTCAATTTTTTTGTGAAAATGGGTCGTTTTATTGGTGGAAACGTATTTTTTATCAATTAAATAACTCATTTTCGCAAAATAGTCTTTACTTAATTTTTGAATTATTTTAATTTATCAATTTATTCTCAATTAACTATTGATCGAACAACTCAATTGCCAACAACGACGCCTTCAAAATATCAAAACCAAATCAAATATTTGTCTTTATTCTCAACCTAACAAGATATTAGTAACGCGCAAAATAGACGCGTTAAATTTTTATAAGAAATGTCGATACTTGTCAAAATTGACGAGTGTACAATGTCATAAATTATTATAACATTGTACACTATTATTATTAAATGGTAAATTGTATTTACCGTTGTTTTTCGAAGGAAATTCACTTTTTTTCTAGACGAAGATGATACAGTAATATAAAAGATCAAATCTTTTTTTTTACAATTTTTAATCAACAAATCAAGATACGAAAATAAATGTTTATTATATAATATCTCACCAAAATTAAACTGCATGCAGATTGTAGTTGGTGCACGTGTATAATCATGAAAAATATATCACCAAAACTTACATGGATTGGATGGATAAATATTGCAAGTAAAATAATAAATATTTTTAATGTATATTACAAAGAAACGACAAAATTTAAGTAACGCTTTTGCAAGTAAAATAAAAACGGGCCAGTATTTTTAAATTTACATTACAAAGATACAACGATATTTTTAAGTAACGTTTTTCCGTTTATTTTTTCACCTAGACGAAAGGGATACAGATACGAAAAGATAATATAGTAAGGTTAAATAAGCTATTTTAATACATTTAAATCAGTAAAGTAAAAAGCTTAAGCGAATATTGACATTTATTATAAAATATATTATCTAAATATTTGACAAAAATATATGATACAGTAATATAAAAAAAAACAATAAAATGTTTTCCATCAACAAATTTTACTTAAACGAATATTTATGTTTACTTTAAAATATCTGACTACAATACATACGTACATGCAGTTTGTTATAGGTGTGTCATGAAAAATATGTCGCCAAAAACTATTCTTACAAAAAATCAAGACACGGAAGAGGTAGGTACAATAATAAAAACCTATTAAAAAGAAACAACAGAATAAAAAGTAACTTTTTTCAATTTTTGCAAGGTTTTTATCATTTTATTCGACTTGTATTAAAGCGAATGAATTTTTCATAATTGACTAATTCATACTACGATGATAGTTCAACTTTTTGCAAAAAATAAGTAAGAAATATTGAAAAAAATGCAAACTTTGAAATTGAATATCTCCATAACTATTGATATTAGGCCATGGTTGCTTGAACATTTTAGATTGAACATAGGCAGAAATATACTGGCAAAGTTTCTGCTGCTAGCTCTGGTACACCCTATATATACATATATAAACCAATGACTTCTTCATTTTCGGTGCAAACGTATAATATTACAATAGTCAGATAGATAATATAATATTTGAAATTTTTTAAACTTTTGACAAATTTACTTTATTTATAATCAAAATTTAAATCATTTCATAATGCATTAGCTATATGCTCCCTCTACCCTCGAGAAACGGTCGCGTGCCGTGCACGCGATTAACACGTGACAGGACGGTCTAACCTAAAGCCCAGAAGGCTCAAATCACGTGATCAACGAATGATAGGCCTATTCGTATTAAGTGTTCTTCAGATGTGATTCCGCGATTACGGAAATGTTTCTTGCGTGTAAAAGGTGAATAATAAATTTTTTGTATTATTATCGACGTACAAACAATGATATAATAAACTGTAGATACGTTACAAGCGTGAAATCTTAGCAACTCAAAAGTAAGGAAATTGCCTTACTTGCATTCGTTATCGAAATCGAACGGACCTTCTTTGTGATTGGACCCAACTGTACGCTGAAAAAAGAGTCCCGGGGAAAAAGAAACAGAGTATCGTACACTATTGTAAGAATGAGTATGTTATTTTAGTCACCGTGACTTCAAATTACCTGATTTTTCTGTGTACACACAGAACGTTTGTGAAATAAGGGGAAAAGGGGGTCGTTATTGCATTTTATTTTTTCTACGTCTTATGCCCGGTTGTTTCAAGTTCGATTAAATCATAGATTTTTACGAAAACGGATCGTCTGATTGGTGGAGAACGTAAAAATTTATGCTTTAAAAGAACGCTTACTTTAATCCAACTTGAAACAACCCAAAACAACCGGCCCTTAGAAAGCATTGCGCATATTTATTTATTTTGGTACGAATACTAAGATAAACAATTTTTCATTGTACGTTACATCAGATATTCGATTGCTGAAATATTTCTTGCTTACAGTATTTTTTGTGGGTCGGAATTAATTGGGTGTGCCACTATCTCAGAGTTAAATGTTATTGAAATATAAAAAATGTACATAAAGAAACATTTACGTGTATGTAATAAGTATGCACGCACACAGTAATATTAGTAGCTGTGTCAATTTTTTTTTATCTAGATGTCTTTTTTTTCGAAACCCCTTTTTTTAGATTTCTTAAGGATGATTTGCTACGTGAAAAATGGATAAGAGTCGTCAGAATTCAAAGGAGAGGATATGACTGGATGCTAAAAGCTTACTCAAAAATGTGCTCTAAACATTTTCTGGCAGATAATTTGTATTTGACGAAAATGAAACTTCGCCGGATAAATAAGTCTGCTGCTCCTATTATTGAGATGATAATAACCTATTTATTGTGATTTTTTCTGCTTGTAATACTTATTCTCGTAATACCTATTAAGGGACCATAATCCGATTCACGAGTTTTATTTACTTCCTAATTTACAGGAAACGTAAGAACGAGCACGCGCTTCGACCCCAACTATAAGGTTGTTCGGAAAGTAATTTCGTTTTTTTCCACAGTTGACTCTATTATATTTTTCACGGCTAACTTCACACTTAAGCCGCGTAATCATTATATATTTTGACAGCTGATATAGCAAGGCTTGTTTGTGAACCCACAAGTAGAAGTTAATTCTAAAATGCAAATGAGAAATAAACTTAATTTATTTGAAGGTACATAAATATTTTAGTCATATTTTTCAAATTTTTTTTATTTACAAATTTGTTGAATGCAGTCTCATGCGGATTTTGATTGATAAGAGATCCCCATATTACGTTTTCTCAATATAATGATTTTAGGTCACAAAAGTCAAACTGAACAGTTCGGCCGTAAAACTATTCACTTGGGATTTTTTCCGTCAGTATGGAATTTAAGAAAACCACTTTTACAGATATTATGCGGGTCATAAATGCGGAAGTACCCTCATTATTTGTTATTCATTTTTGATTCAGTAAGTACCAAAAATGTCCAAATGAATAGGTGAACTGTTCAAAAATCAAACAATTCACTTGAGTTTCATTGCTGACTGTGTGGATCTTTTATCAATTTTTCAAATGTTGTGAGTTAGTCCTACCCAGGGATATTCCCATTATTTATTTTCATTTTCAACTTCCAACTCGAATATGTTGGTTGAATAAGTGGATTGTTAGATTAATCTACTAAAAAGTTTAAACTTTTTATTTATTTTCAAATTTTATCAATGTTATCATATGGGGTTTCTAATTCTTCAGATCTCCATTTACATAGTTCTTATGATATTTTTGGGTCTGAAAACTCAACAAAACTAATTACCGGTTAAACTAGGAATTTTGATACTTCTAATGTTTATAGAATACTATTTGGTCATTTACATAGATAAAACGCTCTTCTTTTTAACGGAGATTCTTTTATTTTATCGTCGATTTTAATATACAAATATTCAAAAAAATCGGTGAATGGTTAGCTATTTTATAATTTAGTTGCGATTTTTGAAGACTGTACGAAAAACAAAACATCAATTACATTATGACAGATAAATCGATAGATAACATAAAAATGATAAATCATATGTCCATGTTCCGTGTTGCCATTATGAAGAAATTCACATGGTTATTTTTTGTTTTAATTTATGGCAACTGAACCTTTGAACGGTAGTTCACTAAAAAGAACGTTACAATTCAGTCGTTCAGTAAAGTGAACTGTTCAAAAAGAACAGTTCGTTCATGAACGACCCATCTCTAGTGTGTAGACACGTATTGTACTTCGGACTTCGGACGACTTCGCTAGTAGTGTGGTCTATATTCTGTGGTAGTGTAGAGCCGGCTTAAAGAGAGCTCGCGTGCGCATATTCTCTTTTCTATGGCGTGCGCGCATTAAAGTCCGTCCAACTTATCTGGAGAATAAAGGAGGGCGTCCCAATCGTTGTGGTACTGCCCATAGTCTAAAAATTATCTCATTTGTAGGGAATTTTATGCAAGTTCGTTTATTCTTAAACAAGTTATTAAGCAGTATACGACACGATAAAAAACAAAAAATGTAAACTAACGTACAAATAAATTTATCAAAATATACATTCGTAAAATACACGTCACAAAATGGCGTTTTTTCAAAATCAAAGAAAAATACAATTTTCAGGAAAAAAAAAAACAATAATAATTCTTTTAGGCCGGCGGCACATTATGCAGATCCTCCGCCGCGTTTTTCTGTTGCGCCATATCGGCAAAGCAAATAGATCGACCGATCAACCGCGTAGTGTGTTTAATAAGCGCATATTGTATGGAAAGAAATGTAGCGATGTTCCACGACAGAAGAGACGCGGCGGAAGATCCGCGCAGTGTGGCGCCGGTTTTATTCGGTGTCTCACACCTAATGATCATGACCACCATGTTTAACTCAGTAACACCTAAGGATATCAATCGGTTTAGGGCCGTTGTATCAACTTGGTTTATAGTAATCTTTCGTTCAAAGCATAGATATTTTGCATTTTCCACCGATCAAACAACTCGCTCTCGTAAAAATCTATGCTTTAAATGAACTATTGCTATAAAGTAAGTTGATGCAACCAGTCTTTAATGTGCATAAATAAAAAAGTTTATTTTTGAAAAAAGATGTTTATACAAATGAACTCGTTAATGAATTATGTAATAAAAAGTATAAATAATAAAAATTCTATGTAAAAAATTATCGAATAAAATATGTTCTAAAACTTTTCTCATCATACGGCTTCTAATTCAATTTTTCCACTTATCCTTGTTCTTTTTTTTCCGGGTGTAGATATTTTAATGCCCATTTCCACGGCCACTTTACCTTCTTTAACTATTTTGTAAATTGCCGATTCAGAAATACCTGAAGAAATTGTATAATAGTAAAATAAAAAACTAAGTATGGGAAAATCATTATAACTGCATGGCAGCACTAACCTGAAGTGGCGGCAATAAGTCTATGAACAAAATCAAACGGTATAATTGGGGCTTTTAGACGTTGTTCTTCTTCAAAAAACGTGTGCATTTTCAAGATTATTTCCCGAACACCGCTTTTAATGGTTTTTGGCATGGTGACAATCTAAAATTTTCTTAAAAAACTATCGAAACAGTCGTGAACCCCTCTGTAAACAAAGTCTGTCAAAGGTCTGTCAGCTGTAGATAATCCAAGATGGCGTCGTTAGTTCCAAATTTGGCCATTCTTCAGATAAGTTAGACGGACTATATCGGTTTGAGCTTTGGTCTATATTCTGCTCTGTGGTTTGAGCGATGTTCGAGTTGTGAGGTTTGTTAACGCTAACCGCATTTGTTACTAAATGCGGGCTATTTGGACCGGTTTTCTATTATCATGAATGATGAAACGCATTACATTTACATACCAGCCGCTTGTTTTGTTTGTATATGTCTTATCATATCATCAATGTTCGCATTTAATTTATGGTAAGATTTTTATTGAGGTTATCTATTTTTCCCGCCTGGTTCTTATTTTAGTTTCTCAGCGAAGTTCTGTTTGTAACTGTGTGATAATAATCGCTATAAAAATAAAGCTCTTCGCAATCGTCATACCCTATTATTTGTTTAAATTACATGCATTTCTCTAATCTTAATTTTGCAGGGACTTTCCGTTTCGCGTGAATTGTTGGTTTTGCAACAATAATGATTGGGTTCAGTTTATCCATCGAAATTCCTGGACCTGTCAAAAATGTCAACAATACAACGGCTTTTGCTCTGTGAGTACCCACTAAATGATTCAACGTTATGAGTTTTGTACCCTAATCATTTGAAGAAATAACTAACTAATTAATGTTTTTCTACTCTAGGATGGTGGTTATAATAAGTCCATGCAGACACTTTCCAAAAATCCTGTCTACTTCAACCAGAACCGTCATCTTCCACACCCAACCCACAATGGACTGTGTCATAAGTGTAACACAAATCAACAACTTAAAGTGCGACAGTTGGCACATTTCAAGCCAATGAATGAGAAAAACTTTGACCAGGAGGTGGAAGCTTTCAAGTAAGTGGCTTATTTAATGAGTTATTTATGTTTGTATAATTATCTTGACTGTCTTAGTCCATGAGCAATACCCAAATATTATAAGAGGTCTGAAGGCATTGAACCATCACATATGTTTTAATTCTTCAAGTTTGATAAGTTGACGAGCTGTTGTCGCTTTTTTTGGAAATATTAATTTGGTTAGTAATATTATTTTTAAAAGGGTATTTTCAGTTTCTTATTATGTTAGACAATCAAAATGTTTTCATTTCATGTCTATGATCGATATGTACAATTCAGTATTGAATTCATAAATTAATATAGTGATATGTGAGCGATTTGTCATCATTGTTCCCGAAACATGAGCGTAGATGCCGACAGGCCGCGCGGAATGTTGCGCGATTTGTCCCCTAGTGAATACATGGCTTAATTGCAAAATTGCACCCTTTTTGGTTGTTAAAAATTTTAACGTGGCCCTCCTCTAAAAATCCTCTCTCGCATATGTTCCACATGACCAAATCATGGCATTTCTTTATTTTGTCTATTGTGTTACAGGCAGCATTATATTAATTTCATTGAAAGATTTGGCAGATTTGATTTAAAATATGTTTTATTTTAACTTTGTAATATACACACAATATGAGTTATTAATTACCACTATAGTATCGAGAGGAGCAGTCCCTCTCATCATCGGGTATAGAAAACAACTAACTTAAATACAAAATTTATCAATCTAATCGAATAGGTCAGGGGGGCACGCAGTGGGGAGGGCTATTTTTTGCGCAAAAAGCTTTAGAATTGGTAAAGTGGACTGAAATGTGATATTATTTATGAGTGTATTTTTAGGATTCCAATGGTTTCCAAACTATTCATTATCTTTATCCAACCTCTACGAGGAACCAAGTGGAGTAGTTTTAATTTGTGACTATCGAAAGAATCATTAGTTTTAATAATTAATAAAGGAAGATACTTACAGGTAAATAAAAACCACTCAACCATAGAAAAATCATTTATTATGTATTTAATCAACAAATTGGTTAGTATTCAAAATTAACCAATGGCAAATTATGATTCATTTCTATGTTTCTAGTTTCTCTGCTTTTTCTGGGGATAAGCGATTGTGTTTGTTTTCACCTGTGTGAGATGTTCAGTGCTTCGGCAAGCTCTCGAATAGTCAATCGCTTGTTTGAGTCTCTTTTTTTGCCCATTTTTGAGACTTCTTGCATGCTTTCCTCTGTTTCTTAGGTTGAAGGATGTCCCAACCTTTGCTCATCTTGAACAGACTCATTTTCGTTTTTAAATCACTCACACCACCTGTAAATAGTTTTCATGGTCATCACATTATGGCCATATACTGATTTTAACATTTTATGAGCTTCTTTGGCACTCCTTTGAAACTTGAAACAAAACACGCGTTATTAGAAATGCATGATGCTTAACAGATTCAACAGATGACCTTTCTTCCTGGGCTCTGGAAGTGGCCTGATAGGTCGTAACTTGTTCTTAATCGCCACTATTATTATCAAAGGAATAGGCTACCGGGATCGATACATCACGTCAATGTAGCATCGGCAGTTGCTGCTATAACAATTCATTCACCATATTTTTTGATCACACCTAGTATATGTTATATCCCAGTGCAAATATTTCAAAAAAAAACTTAAAATACATATACTACATCTAGTGCAAAATAAACACCAAATATAACAATAGAGAAAGTAATTAGCATGCAGGCAGTTCAATATATCAAACATAGTATTTTCGTTGTCTGTCCCAGTAACTTCGTGTAACGTCCGTAATTTCATTCGCATTCACAGCTAAAAAAACATCCAGAGATGGTGCTTGAACCCCAAACCCGAACCGGCCGTTTCACGCATGTTCACGCTGCCTCTCCATGAAGCGCCAAAGAGATGCTATAAATTTATACTAGGGTTTAGCAAAGACGCGAACCAATTCTCCGTCATTTTTGACGGGTTCCAGCTAGATTTATAATAAACTCCCTGCATGTCACCTCGACTTTTGCATATGAATGCAATCCAATCAAGATTCTTATTAAACTTAATTTTTAACTAAATGTAATTATTCTACACTGCGAAAACAAGAATAATTGCCTGTGTCAGCGCTTAATTTAAGATCTCTATATCTAGACAGTAGACAAGTATATCCACTCAGCCAAATAATCTTGTATATAACTTTTTAATTAGGAATTTAACTTGATGTCACATTTGTACATTTATGTCAGACATTTAAAAATGTTTTTTAACTTTTCAGTTCTCACTTGGATGATGTTTACAAATTGTGTCATGACTGTCAAAGATTCGTCAACAACAAGTTGCAATCGGAAAAAGGCAACTTCCTGATTAAGAAGAAGATTCCTTTTAAGCCCAAAACAAATAAAGTTTCTACAGTTTTCAACACGTCAAGAAAAATTATTGCAGTTGTTTTAAAAACTTGTGCAATTTTAATGCTGCTCTGCGTCTCATCAGATGTGTTTACACACGCAGACCTCTTCCTGTCCAGGAGGATGGTGTACATGATGAAACAATACTTCATCAATATAAGTCACATATTCAGCAATGCAACTTCACTGAGTCATAACATTGTTCTTTCTTCAGTCAATAATTATTGGAAACATAACTTAAGCAATGTAACGTCCAATATTTATATGCCAGGACTAATACAAGCAAAATATGATTCAGAGGCTATGAAAAACATTGTTATGAATTCACCATTGGGACATCTCACATTGGCAGTTGCATTGCAGTTCTTATCCTCTACTGGACTACTACTGCAAGGGTTGCTGTATGTTTCAGAGTTCGGATTGTCTCTTCGATATTTCCTTAACATGATTGTTTGGTCAATTTCTTATTATATTTCAAGCACCGGAGACAAATATATGCACCTGTTCCAGGTAAATTATACTTTTTTCAATAAAATTGTTTTGTTGAATTACTAAAAGTAATATCTTTGATTGTCATACGTTTATAGCATTAAAATCATTCATCTAAATCTTTACACATATATGCAGTAAAAGCTCTTTAATACGAAATTCAGGGGACCAAAATTTAAAAAAAAATTCTCTTTTTATCTGTATATACAGTAAAAGCTCTTTAATACGAAATTCAGGGGACCAAAATTTAAAAAAAAATTCGAATTTCGAATTAGGGAAGTAGAATTAGTAGGAAGTTTTTAAACCATCAACACACTTTCTAAACATTTCCAGGTGCACAAAAAATTTATTTTTTAACATGTATTTTTAAACACATTTATTTGGCCAATGTTGCATTCATTTTTGTCAGTTGTTTCAATAAAATTAAGATAAAATTACCTTGATATGTGATCTTGAGCCATTAATTCAATTTTAAAACAGAGAAAATGAAAATAACAAATATTGCACATTACTTCACTGCGCTTTTCAAATTTTGGCGCGATTTTTTAGAATTGTTGAAATAGTCGCGATTTTTTAGAATTGTTGAAATAGAATTGGCGATACCCTCAGAATACAGAACAAACTCGTATGTGAATTAGGCCTATTTTACCTGTATTTATGGGTTTTTAAAGCTTATAATTCATTGTATCTCAAGTTTTTGGATGAATGAACGAGTTCTATTTGTCAAGTAACCTCATTTGCCGCGCGAACCGGACAAAAAATCATTCCAAATGTCGTCTTCGAACCGCGCATTAATTGTGTTATTTATATGTTAAAAGGTTTTTATTAAATAAATAAGTGTTCAAATTGAGTATTTTTATATTCTTTGATATATTTTGAACGAAAATATTGAAATACAATATCCTTTAGTGTTATTGCTTTCATGGTTTTATTCGATAAACATGTGCGTGCATTTATGACAGTAAATTTCATAACTTATTTTCATAATTAAGGAATAAGTAATTATTGTACAAGTAATTATTGAAGTCTGTGTATTGAGAAACCAGAAACTGCAACTTCTTAGCGATTATTGTTGATTTTTACATGAATATACAGTTGCCGGCAAACTTCTTGAAATTCTTTGACGTGGTGGGGGAATGCGCAGAAGATGAAATTTGGGTCTCTTTGGTGGAAAGGTAGATGCGCAAACTTCCCCCCATTACGCCGTAGAATTTCAAGATGTTTGCCGGCTACTGTAACCATCACAAAAATGTCTAAAAAACAGCAATCGCGCGCGAAATTGCGCTGCGGACATTCCGCGTTACGTAGTACGGCCGGCATCCGAAAATCTCACGCGTGAACGCAATAAAATATCTAATATTCTTCACATTTATCAAATAACACAAAATATATTTAAAATCGTAAATGAAGATACTAAAATATCGAAAGTTTTCACGAAAATCACAGATAAAAGCACAATGACGTAATGTTTTTACGCGATGCGACTATAAGAATATATTTTCAATGTTAGTAAAACACAAATTGTTAAAACTCCAAAACCGGCACGTAAGATGACAAAACATTAACTAATCTCGTCTTTCAACGGGATATCATAAAACGGGAGCCATATAATATCCCCAATCGGCCCCGGGATGGCTGGGGATGTTTTGTGACTTTTATTACTGTTGTACAGATGATCAAAGCCCTGTGAGCGGTCATTCCCACAGGCATTGCGGCATGGCGAAAGACAAGTAAGTCAGCGCAGGTATAAATAACACTAGCAAATGTTCATCTTTACACAAATGACTTCGTGTCAAATTTCGTAATTTTGTCTGAATTTTTTTTCGTATTTGGAATTAGATATTTTTTCGAATTATAGGTAGCATTTGTATGAAAATTCATTTGAGGGGGATAAAATATGATTCAATTTTTCGAATTATACCGAATTTCGAATTATAGTTGTTTGTATTAACGAGCTTTTACTGTACAAATTTTTTGCTTTTATCAAATTTTATTTGTGTGCTCAATTTTATAATTAAATATTGTATATAATTTTTTATATCTTCTGACACCATTGTTTAATTTGATGCACAAGAGTACTTTCAAACACAACTATAACCATACAGTAGTCTGTTGCATTGTTAATTTTTCCAAAATATAACATTTATTAAACATTACGCTAATCAAATGTTGTTGTTTTTTTTGTTGCAGTTAATTTGTGCAGTCATTTTGATAATGAATACAGCTTTAAAAGGAGAAAACAAAAGTGATCATAAAAAAAATAAAAGTCCATTCATGTCAAAAAAAATTAAAAATTTGTCAAGTTCTTCTTTTTCATCATCTTATGATGCCGAAATGACCAGCGATGATTCAGATTCAGATATCGGACGGAATAGAACCTCGACTCCAGATTATTTCCAAATAAAGCAAACACATTTTCCACGGCATTTTACAGAAGAAAACAATCATTATCCAGAACAAAGCTTCTTAAATAATTCTTTTTGTGGTTCACAATATGACAAAAATGTTCCAAACAGTTTAAAAAATTATAATCCGTGTATATCCAATCCATATTCGGTGGCTTCGGGAAAGAGTTTATGGCAAAGAAACGGGTCTGTGCATGATCTGGATCTAGATGAAAGCATCAGTACACTAAACCTGGGGAAACAAAGTAAAATGCCTAAAGACAAATCTTTTGTATTTTCTACTAGAAATTACAACAGTCCGAGTGTGTTCATGCCTTCACCAGCTCCGATGGTACGTCGTCCAGTACTCTCGCCAAGTAGGTTTACTCAGGGAGCGCAACAATCCTGGGTGGCCGGAGGTTATTGGGGAGTCGACAGTCCCCGGCAAATATATAACATTCATGACACTAGTCGATCATCTAGTCAAAGTTCCGGGTTTGAGTCCTTGACCTCTGGTTACAGAAACGGTGGTTCGTTTCCTCCATTCAGGGATGAATCTGTGACCGGAGAGTATTGTAAAAAGTCTGAAAATGTTTTTTGCGATGGAAGTGTGTATAGTTCATTTTCGAGGAACCCTACTAGTGCTTTTCAAAGTTTTTCATCTTCGAAATCAACCATTCAACCGAGTGTTGTTAGTAGCAGACCGTTATTCTTCCCTCATTCTGTCCCTTATGACTGTTCAACCAGATTGGGAAATTTGAATCTTTTAAATTCTTCACTTGTAACTCCTAATCCAAATCATTCTTTCAAACCTTTGGAGAAACATGTTCCAAGTTATAACATTAACCCTCATAACACTTTTAGTTAATCAAAATTTTGTGTACTCGATTTTAAGGAATTTATTTATGTATGTGTTATACATATATTTATTTTACCTGTTAAGTATTAGGATGTCTGTTCGAATATTTTGAACGTTGTTATGTTAATGGTTTACAATATTTTGAGTGAAAAATTGATTTTTTGTTTTTTAGTATTTTTTTTAAACATTCCATTGGTGATATGACAAAAAGCTGTGTTTTTTGCACATTTATTCATAGGAAATTTTCTCTCATATTGTAAACTTAAAAGTATTCCGGGTTATAATAATATTAGACGAAATCAAATTTTCATTTAAATTTGTTATGAAAATCTCTCATTGAGAAGATCCGTCTTGTCCACTTAGAAAGCGAAAATTCATCAATGTAAATAATTGTGCTCAGACCCCCAATAATTGAGAGTATTTTGAATACTATTTTTATGTTTGATTATTAACTGGTCAGCGATATACTTTATTTTTTACAAAAAATGTAATTTTTCTATGATTTAACCAGGCAACTAAATATTTTTATTTTTATCTTGCTTACGCCCATGAATGTTGATTCAATAAAGTAATCTGGGAATCAAATTAATAATCATGAAATTGAATATACATAACCAATGTCTTTGTCACATTACCAATGAAGAATGTTGCGTGATGATTTTTAACTCATTAGGCTAAGTTTAGTATGTAATTGTTTGCAGTTTTTGTAATATAAATATGACACTGCCAATATTAAAAAGAAAATATCTACAATATCAAATTTATTATTTGACAAACATTACAATAAAGCTTGTGCTGTATAAAAGCTAATCATCCACATCTGCACACATTCGTTTTAAAATGGCTTCTTAAGTGACTGCTTATAACTGGATACCAATGCTGAGTTTCTTCACATTTAGTTATTCACATAATACATAGGACATATTTCCAAAATTAAAATTCTCAATTTTGGGTATGTAGATTTTTTAATAGCCACATGTTTATGCAATAAAATCTTATGCTTACATAAGATTATATTGCATAATCATGTGGCTATTAAAAAAAGTGTTTTATATACAGTAAACTCTACTATCTGGGTTAGATGGCTTAATAAATCCTGTATAATCATTTTCACCGCTAATCCAAAAGCGTTGAAAAATTTATCAAAAATACAATAAGAAAGCGCATTGTGCACTTAATGTCAAAAAATTACACACATGTGTATTTACGTATGACAAAAATGGCGGTTTTCAAATACTTACTCTATTAGTACTTTTGTGAACCAACTACTGCTGGCAACAGACTGGAGGACCGCAGCGAGAGACAAGTTGTAGAGCCATTGAAGAAGACTATTTTAGTAAATTTGCTCCGGCATAAGATTTACGGTGTCCATGAATGCCTGAAACTTGATGAACTCCTGTGCAACTGGTCCATCACTACTTATTTTTTATCTTGAATGGAAGTTTGTCAGATCCCACGCCTCTTTTAAAACCATTTTACAATCCAGAAGACGCACTAAAATCACCACGGTGTAAAAATGCAAAAATATTTGATTTCATTTTTAATACCACATACATATATTTTTTAAATCATATTCAAAAATTTGAATCAGAGCAAAGGAACTTAAATAAAATAATTCGATTTAAACATTTTATTAGATAAATAATATAAAAATCTTAAAACTAAAAATGGAAAAAATATTAAGTAGGAAAAATGACAAAAATATTTTAAGGAATCTAAAAAATTCCAACTATGCATTGCAATGAAATGTGCCATCACTTTAGTCGCCAAACACGATAAAAACAAAATCACTTTTATCAGTGCCAAAATTGTATTTTGCACACATGACTTCGCTCGACGCCATTTTTTTTTAATGCTTCAAGAGGCCCAATTACAGAAGCGAAACACAACACAAAACACCCAGGCTTGAGTAAATCACATGGAATAATTGTGATCCTACCAGAAATCGAACCCGGAACCCTCGGTGTGAGAGGCCAATGTCATACCCACTGGGCTACGAGGGGCGCCTAATGCTTGATGACAACTTTTCTTTGACCAATGTTTTGACAGAACTCATTGTCATGTCGACATTTATAGACCATACATGCCCATTTACGATTGACCAATTTTTTTCTATCGCATTAAAGACTGAGTAAGTCTGTGGCTGAAGTCATTATACATACATTGTGTTGATTTTCCATAGACAGCGAATTCCTTGAAAACATATTAGCCAACATGGTGACTTCAGATATGGTCACAGTATTTTTCTTCAATAAACAAGCGTGCGCCCGCCCCGAGAGTTGGATACATACTAAAAGGTTTATTGCTAGTCCGTTGCTATGGTCGTAAAATGATTTTAACCTATTAACAATGCGATTTCTACTAAAACATTTACGTACCTGCATATTAGACAAATTATTTGTTTATGTGTTAGTTTTGGCATTCTTATCTGACGAACGCTCTAACTGTGCTTTGTTGGTCTGAGCCGGAAAAAACCGGAATCAAATGTTAAAATTAAGTGAAGATTGAAAAAGCCTTTCATAAATTGAAATATGTATAACTAAACATTTGTGATTACGGTCGTCCAGATGTGACGAAAAAACGAAACAGTGTAGATTTGTACAGAAAATATATCAGGTGAGGGGGAGGGGGGAAAAGTTGCCTGTTACCCGCCGGGTCCTAAAGAAAAAGTTTGCGAATTTTGAGTCCAATCGGTCGAACTGTACAGATTTGCATTGAAAATATATCAGGGGGAAATGTCACCTATGTTATCCGCTGGGTCCTAAAGCATAAGTATGCAAAATTTGAGTTGAATCGGACAAACGGTGTAGATTTGTATAGAGAACAGACATTGAGTTTTATAGGTATAGGATAGGTGTACCCTAAAAATACCGACTGCCTGTATAGGATAATAGCCTGTGGGTTTAGGAGCTAAAAGAAAAATATTCTTGTGATAAATCAGAAAATTAAATAATTTCTTAATAAGGATTCATACAAGTCTTTGATTAATGTACATCAAGAGTGCCTACTTCACATATTTCATAGATTCATTTCATATATCTATTGTAGCATGTAGTGATTAGAGGCCCAGAAATGAATGATGGTGAGTTTTGGAATTTTTTTTATCTATCACAGACCCATATGCTGAGAGAAACTTTATCACCTACAAGATACAGAAAATGGAAATTCTATACACTAACTAATTAATGGGTCACATTTCTGTCTGTGATTTACTATATAATCAGACGATAGCACAGTTTTATGTACTAACAAGTATATGTAATACCTCCACATTTATAAAATTCAATACATATTATTTATTTTTTTAAAGAAAGGTGGCTTACAATTATTTTTTCACAGTCTAATATTCTGAAGCTGCTAGCGTATTTCAGGTTCTGTTAGAGCAAAGTTTAACAATTAATCAGTTAAAAAATTGCGTACCTAATAATTGTTTAGCATGCTCAAATTTCTCTGGCCCGATAAAGTAGAACCCGGCAGACTGGGTAGGGTTGCGTACTACTGTTGGTATTTAAACTGGTAACACACTAACCTAGATTTGTATCTGATTGTATCGATGATTGTTAGTTAATTTTTTGCAATTCTACGGGCAACCATCTGTACTAGACAACAGTTATACCTCAGTTACAAATCATTGATACAATCGGATACAAATTGCAAATGACTACCATGTGTAAACGATTAAAATAATGGTTTGACCATCGCTATTGCGTGTATAATTAATATATGTATGTTTCATTTCACAATGATACCAATTTTGACTAAGTTGTTTGTTAGTCTAGTGGTTATAGTGATCCTGTAGTCCGTGCTTTGAGGCCCGTTTCAGGAGACTAAGTTAGTCCTATTCTCATAGAAGAAGCGTTTGGTTTTATTTGAAAATAGAACATTTTATTATTAAATTTTACTAGTACATATTTTGAAAAAAATTGTCTTGACATTGCATATTTTTAAAAATGACATTGTAGAAAGCCTGGGACAGATAAGGTATATCAGACCACAAGCTGCTCACCCACAAACAAAAATTTAATAAATTGACGTGGCGCATATTCTGTGTTCTTGCATCTCTATTTTTAAAAAATCAACATCGGTCAATTATGAATCATCATCTTCTTCCCCTTGGCGCCTCCATTTTTCCCTGTTTCGCGCTGATTGTGCGGTCTCCGTCCATTGTATCCATCCTTTCCTCACACAGTTTCTGGAGTTGCCTCGCCCAACTGTGTCTGGGGAGGCCCACTGGACGTCTACCCTCAGGAATCGCACTCAGTATTTTCCTAGTAATTCAGTCACCGGACATTCTTAATACGTGCCCAAGCCACCTCAGTTGAGATTTTTCTATGAAGAGTAGCAGTGGTTCAATATTTAGATTGTAGAGTTTCTTATTCGATCCCATCTCGTAACCCCTGCCACTCGTCTCAAGTACTTTGTTTTGGCAGCTTTGACTCTAGAGCGTGTTCGTTCGTTTAGCATCCATATCTGGTGACCGTACATAAGCGTCGAATTATGAATCATAATAAATATTATTAGTTTCTATCACTATCGGCAATTATGATTTAATTATTTTAATTTTCAACACAACAGGTCATCAGGCTCAATAGGGAAATTTCACATATTACAAATACCAATGAAAATATATGAAATATTATATTCTGTGAATCAGTATGGATAATGTGGGGCAATGTTTTGATTCATAATTTTTATTACAAAATCTTTAAAAATAAGACACTATTAAAACGCACATGATTGGTCGTGACATCAATTCGCGTGTTTGGTGTAGTGCCACAGTATTAGTATATCTGGGTACCATACAACTGTGACACATACTCGTGCTAGTGAAATGACGTGTTTTAGCGGGAATTCAAAATGTTGAATTTGAAAAATCATTTTTATACTAAAAACAAACAAAAAAAAATTCTTCATAGACATATTTTTAGACCCAAAGTAAAGATTATTATATTTAAGGCGGTATTCTAGTCCAGAGGCACGAATTTCGGATGTTTTTTAGAGCTTTGTAAAAAAGAAACAAATAATATTTTTGCTATACATTTTTTTATGATTCGTTTATTTATATTTTAAGAATACATCAAAAATAAAAAAATAATAAAAAATTTAAAACTCAAAAAGTTATCGGCTGGTAAAGTGGGGGGTCCAAAAAAAGGGATGTCCTGGCGGACATGGTTCCAACCCTTGTGGTCATTTGAAACAAAAAATTCTAACGGATTCTTAATTAGTAAAAATGTCGCTATCGCCCCTACCTCGGAAAAATAAAAAAAAATAAAAAATGGCGGGCGTTTGAAAAAAAAAACACCTTTTTTTATAATAATAAAAATAGTAAAAATAAAAATTTCGACTTTAATCTGGTAGGGGCTATAGAGGGATGTATAGAGAAGGTTCACACAAAAATTTAAATAAATCGGTTTAGTAGAACTTGAGATATCATGTCCGCTAGCTTGAAAAATGTAATTTCTAGAAAAACGCATTTAAAGTTTTGAGTAAAGTTTCAGTACAGTATACTGGCATATTTTTAATCGGCGATTCCTGCTTCATACAATGGACCTTTCTCCACTTCAAAATGTTCACTCTCTGAAATTCTTTCTTATAGACGAGCAGCATTTGAAGCATCCAAATCTCGGATTTCAGAGCGTTCGATCCGAACTTCGTCCCATTTCCCAGCGAAAGCATGGGCTTCTGGACCAGTCGTGATTCCCATAACGTTTAGTATTTTTAGAATGGGTATAAAACCTTCATTGAAAATACTAACAGCGAGAAAAATAGCAATTTCAATGGTCCGCATTCCTGCATTGTGTTTTAGAGCAAAAGTTCATATTAAAGAATTCAACGATTTTTATATTTTGACGTATAACGAAAATGTTATATTTTGCTTACATGTAGACCACAGAATTAATAATGAAAGAGATGTAAAAATAGATAAAAATTGTAAAATGCAATAGCCGTAATTTTTTTCTATTATAACTTCGTCATCACCCAATCTTTTCAATTTTGCTGCGGATGCACTAGTGAAACTTATTTCTTCTTCTACAGTATGTTGATTTCCTCTAAATTGTCTTTTCGTCTTTCTATATGCACGCTTAGCACAATGTGTTTTGAACTTTTTTATCCATTTTACACAAAAACTATAATATTCACTCAAAATATTTGTAAAATATTCGCAGAGAATGCACGTCAACGATGTTTAAAGATTGACTCGATACTAACCTGAACTAAATAGTAGAACGAAAAGATTTCAAAAAAAATATGTTAATATGACCTTCAGTTAAATATATATTATTTAGGTATAGTATATAAGAAAGGTTTTATGAGGTAATCCAAGTAGTCGGCAATGTTGCCCCCTCTATTGTTCGATTTGTTCCGGTTACTTGCCGCGCCATCGAAATCGCTGTACCTCGGTAAATAATTGGAATTTTTGAAAAATTCCTTTGAGGACATAATTCTGAATGCCTAAACTTACGAAATGTACAAAAAAAAATTTTGATTTTCTACAATTTCTAGACTAGAATACCCCCTTTAATAAAAGTGAAATTTCCCTATTACTGAAGTAAAATACATCACAAAAGTTTCAGAAGTCTGGCTAATTGGAAGTTGGTGAAAAATCAATTACAAAGAGAGTTGAATAAAAGCATGTAAAAAAACACTGAATAAAACATAGCAAAAAATATTTTATTTTCAAAAACCATACACTATCATTACAAAATTGCTTATATATATTACACATATCACGTTTTTGCACAGTGAAGACTGCTCGCCTGAAAAATGAGTCATGACAAATTTTTCTATTTTGTACTGAGAATACCTTTTCTTTATTTTATACTTATCAGATTGAAAAATAATTCATAAAAGATCACTGGGAGAGGAGCCTAAACCTTAAATATGTGAATTTAGAATGTGTTAATTTGGCTGTAATAATAGCGTTTGCTGTTCATCTCATTGAGTAATTTTCAATGTCACAAATCTTTTCTCAAACAGCCTTATTTAGAACACCTTTATTTACTCAGGATTTTCGTAAAGAAGATGTGTTTTCAAAAACATCAACATGCCAGGTAGAATTTTGTTCAAATTTGAAGAAGACTCGGATAACTTCTGAAAATTATTTTCAACAGTCTGCATACGATCATTGATCATTTTGAGCCTCTGTAAAAATACACGTACTGTAAAAATTAATTTATTAAATACTAAGCTAACAATTGATACTAATTCTACGATGAGTTACATACTTCATTTATTTCGATATAGTAAGTTACTGTTTTCCGTTCTTTTTCGTCTACTCCCGGCATTGAATAACTAGTGAAAGAACTCATTTTATTTAAAACGAGAGAAAATAATTATAAGCTATAAACCCCTCTTTCTCAGACAGTTAACAGCTATCAGAGAATTAGAGAATATATGACAGCGATTTCAAATTTAACGAGAACTGAGAACCATAGAAATGGGAACTATGGAAGAGGTTAAACAAAGTATAGATAAGTATTATTATGTTATCTATGGATAAGATACGTATAGTCCGTCCAACTTATCTAGAGAATAAAGGAGGGCGTCCCAATCGTTGTGGTACTGCCATAGTCTAAAAATTATCTCATTTGTAGGGAATTTTTTGCAAATTCGTTTTTTCTTAAACAAGTTATTAAGCAGTATACGACACGATAAAAAAAAAACAAAAAATTTAAACTAACGTACAAATAAATTTATCAAAATATATATTCGTAAAATACACAACGTCACAAAATGGCGTTTTTTCAAAATCAAAGAAAAATACAATTTTCAGGAAAAAAAAATAGTAATAATTCTTTTAGGTCGGCGCCACATTACGCAGATCTTCCGCCGCGTCTTTTCTGTTGCGCCAAATCGGCAAAGCAAATAGATCGACCGATCATTCGCGTAATGTGTTTAATAAGCGCATATTGTATGGAAAGAAATGTAGCGATGTTCCACGACAGAAGAGACGCGGCGGAAGATCCACGCAGTGTGGCGCCGGTTTTATTCGGTGTCTCATACCTAATGATCATGACCACCATGTTTAACTCAGTAACACCTAAGGATATCAATCGGTTTAGGGCCGTTGTATCAACTTGGTTTATAGTAATCTTTCGTTCAAAGCATAGATATTTTGCATTTTCCACCGATCAAACAACTCGATCTCGTAAAAATCTATGCTTTAAATGAACTATTGCTATAAAGTAAGTTGATGCAACCAGTCTTTAATGAGCATAAATAAAAAAGTTTATTTTGAAAAAAGATGTTTATACAAATGAACTCGTTAATGAATTATGTAATAAAAGTATAAATAATAAAAATTCTATGTAAAAAATTATCGAATAAAATATGTTCTAAAACTTTTCTCATCTTACGGCTTCTAAATCAATTTTTCCACTTATCCTTGTTCTTTTTTTTCCGGGTGTAGATATTTTAATGCCCATTTCCACGGCCGCTTTACCTTCTTTAACTATTTTGTAAATTGCCGATTCAGAAATACCTGAAGAAATTGTATAATAGTAAAATAAAAAACTAAGTATGGGAAAATCATTATAACTGCATGGCAGCACTAACCTGAAGTGGCGGCAATAAGTCTATGAACAAAATCAAACGGTATAATTGGGGCTTTTAGACGTTGTTCCTCTTCAAAAAACGTGTGCATTTTCAAGATTATTTCCCGAACACCGCTTTTAATGGTTTTTGGCATGGTGACAATCTAAAATTTTCTTAAAAAACTATCGAAACAGTCGTGAACCCCTCTGTAAACAAAGTCTGTCAAAGGTCTGTCAGCTGTAGATAATCCAATATGGCGTCGTTAGTTCCAAATTTGGCCATTCTTCAGATAAGTTAGACGGACTATATAGTCCGTCTAACTTATCTGAAGAATGGCCAAATTTGGAACTAACGACGCCATATTGGATTATCTACAGCTGACAGACCTTTGACAGACTTTGTTTACAGAGAGGTTCACGACTGTTTCGATAGTTTTTTAAGAAAATTTTAGATTGTCACCATGCCAAAAACCATTAAAAGCGGTGTTCGGGAAATAATCTTGAAAATGCACACGTTTTTTGAAGAGGAACAACGTCTAAAAGCCCCAATTATACCGTTTGATTTTGTTCATAGACTTATTGCCGCCACTTCAGGTTAATGCTGCCATGCAATTATAATGATTTTCCCATACTTAGTTTTTTATTTACTATTATACAATTTCTTCAGGTATTTCTGAATCGGCAATTTACAAAATAGTTAAAGAAGGTAAAGTGGCCGTGGAAATGGGCATTAAAATATCTACACCCGGAAAAAAAAGAACAAGGATAAGTGGAAAAATTGAATTAGAAGCCGTAAGATGAGAAAAGTTTTAGAACATATTTTATTCGATAATTTTTTACATAGAATTTTTATTATTTATACTTTTTATTACAAAATTCATTAACGAGTTCATTTGTATAAACATCTTTTTTCAAAAATAAACTTTTTTATTTATGCACATTAAAGACTGGTTGCATCAACTTACTTTATAGCAATAGTTCATTTAAAGCATAGATTTTTACGAGAGCGAGTTGTTTGATCGGTGGAAAATGCAAAATATCTATGCTTTGAACGAAAGATTACTATAAACCAAGTTGATACAACGGCCCTAAACCGATTGATATCCTTAGGTGTTACTGAGTTAAACATGGTGGTCATGATCATTAGGTATGAGACACCGAATAAAACTGGCGCCACACTGCGCGGATCTTCCGCCGCGTCTCTTCTGTCGTGGAACATCGCTACATTTCTTTCCATACAATATGCGCTTATTAAACACACTACGCGGAAGATCGGTCGATCTATTTGCTTTGCCGATTTGGCGCAACGGAAAAAACGCGGCGGAAGATCTGCGTAATGTGGCGCCAGCCTAAAAGAATTATTATTGTTTGTTTTTTTTTCCTGAAAATGGTATTTTTCTTTGATTTTGAAAAAACGCCATTTTGTGACGTTGTGTATTTTACGAATGTATATTTTGATAAATTTATTTGTACGTTAGTTTACATTTTTTGTTTTTTATCGTGTCGTATACTGCTTAATAACTTGTTTAAGAAAAAACGAATTTGCATAAAATTCCCTACAAATTAGATAATTTTTACACTATGGGCAGTACCACAACGATTGGGACGCCCTCCTTTATTCTCCAGATAAGTTGGACGGACTATATTCACCAAAGAGACTGTACCCGAAACACTAACTTTTGCTTTGCTAAACAAAACTTTATGTAGCTCCATCTTTATAGAATGTTTAGCGTTTTTCCGATGGCACGCCGCCGCCGTGAGAACACGTGAGAGCTCTGTTTTTGGTTGCTGTATATATAAATATTCGTTATTAAAAAAGTACTTAGGCAGAATATTTTTTTATTCCTGGCGGCATTGATTTACCGCATACATCTGTCCATAGATAAGATAATATAACATCTGTCATGTATTGATATGTACGTTTTCTTGTAGAAACGTCAAAAAATCTCAGTTTCAACCGTCTACCTCGTACCTGTTTTGTGAATTAAGTTTGTAATCTCAAATAATATCTGAACGTTTCCTTGAAAATTGTTGTATTTTATAATGTCTTGCTCGGTACCGACGCTTTGAATTACCGCAGGTAAAGTGTTGCGTTAACTTTGAATGGATGCAAGTTTTTTTATTAAGCCAAATTAATATTTTTGCTCAATTTTTAAAGGCACTATCATTTTTGAAGCAAATTGTTGTACGTTTTTTTTTGTAAAATAAATATAATTCGGCTTTTTTGTAATGTTGCCTTTTACAATTTTATCAGATGGTTAAAAGATGTTTTGTGTTGTTTTAAACATACTCTTTCCTTTCTATTATCATCTATATATGATAAACATTTTTTTAGTATTCTCAGAATTTTATATTTTTAGGTGTGAACAAAATTCCATTTTACAGTTCATAACTTTTGAATATTTATTATATGTTGTGTGCCTCAAAAGCTACAGTAACCATTTTATATTTTACTGCAAAAATATATGACAGTATAAATAGTTCATTATGTTGGTTTATATTTCATTTTAATTTTTTTTTTAAATAAATAAGTTCTGTTTTTATTTTTTTTTATAAATTTGTAATTAGAAAAATATCCAACATTTATTAGTACTTGGTATAAATTTTACTAACTTACTCATCAAAATAGTGTATACTTTGTATCTCACAGATCATTGTATTTTATTGTGCTTTTTCATTATTTTAAAATATTTTTTAAAAAAGATTCGGAACACTAAAACATTAGGAATACATATATTTGTTTTTATTCTCCTCTTCAACAAAATGTTGCACCCCAAATTAATATCTGTTAATTGTAGAGTAGTGCAAATGTGATTTATATTTCATCGACATGCCTGAAATGATTCACAAATGTAAGCTTAGGTGGTTGCGTTTTTACGCTTTTTCCTTACTCTACATATTTGGGTCCAATCGGTAGAACGGTACAGATTTTAATGGAAATTATATCAACGATGAGGAGGGGTGGTAAAGGGGGAGGGGGAAATGTTACCTTTGTTATCCACCGGTTCCCAAAGAATATGTGTTCAAAATTTGAGTCGACCAGTCAAACGTTGTAGACTTATGCAGAAAATATATCAGAGGGAGGGGGTGGGAAAAAAAATGTGCCTTTATTACCCGCCTTGTCTTAATGATGAGAACCTGGATTTGTGCCTGAAATTAAACTGAAACATACAAAATTGATTTATCTAAACTTTTCAAAGAAATGCAAGGTTTTAAATCTAAATATAATAATTTTGTTGTCTGTCTGTCCGTAATATCTATAACTTTCTTTAATATAGCTGAAATTACAACTATACAAGATAATTAGAGTGTGACACGCAACACGCAATGGCTCATTGTGGAGTTACGGTTGCCCACCAAAGTATCGTGATTTTTCACGGGTGTACGGCTAGTTTAATAATAAAAATGTAATTTTTATCAATAAATAATATTATTATAAAGTGAAATACATAGTTTGATCTGTATGTACCTACACCTAGTTTTAACCGAATGGTGTAGTAGGTATGTAGGATTATTTTTTTAATTTGAAAAAATACTATAGTTAAAATAAGATGAATAGGTTGCAGGTAAACACTTAAATTTTTATTTTCACTCTTAATTTAAATATTAGGTCCTTTCATATGAAATTGGCGTTTAGTATGGGAGGAACATAAAGCCGATTTTTTTTTATTATAATATATTTATTTAATCAAAGTATGTACCATTGCTATCTATGCACTTTTGCCATCTCATAGGTAGTTCATCGATCCCTTTACTAAAAAAACCATTCGGACGGGAATCAATAAAATCTTTGAAGGCGGTTTGGACTGCCCCATCGGAGTTGAATTTTTTCCTTTGCAAGAAGTTATCCAAATTTCGAAAAAAATGGTAATCTGTTGGGGCAAGGTCCGGAGAGTACGGTGGATGTCTTAGACATTCCAATTGAAGCTCCTCTAATTTGGTAGCCGTCTGTTGTGCAGTGTGTGGTCTAGCGTTATCATGAAGCAGCAGTGGCCTAGAGCGATTAACCAGCCTCGGTTGTTTAGCAGCTAGCTTTTCCATCATGGTTTGCAGTTGCTGACAATAGACATCTGCCGTAATCGTCTGGCCAGATTTAAGAAAGCTGTAGTGAACGACACCAGCACTAGTCCACCAAACGCTCACAAGTAACTTTTTGGAGTCAATTTTCGCTTGGGGCATGGTTTGGCTGGTTCGGCAGGGTTCAGCCATTGCGATGAGCGCTTCCGATTATCGTACAGGATCCACTTTTCATCACAGGTAATGATTCGATTTAAAATCCCTTCATTATTGTACCGGTTGAGTAATGCAACGCAGCAGTCAACGCGAGTTTGTTGATTTGCTTCACTCAATTCGTGAGGTACCCACCTTTCAAGCTTTTTCACCTTACCAATTTGCTTCAAGTGGATTAAAACAGTTTATCACTAACACCGCAGCCTGCAGCTAACTCGGATGTGGTTTGCGATGGATCCGCTTCCACAATAGCCTTCAATCTTCATTATCAACTTTGGTCTCCGGCCGTCCACGGGGCTTGTTCTGCAGGTCGAAATTTCCAGAACGAAAACGTTGGAACCAAAAACGCACTGTGTTTTCTTTTGCGGCACCGTCGCCATACACATCATTAATCCTTCGAGCCGT
Source organism: Agrypnia vestita (assembly GCA_016648135.1). NCBI lineage: Eukaryota > Metazoa > Arthropoda > Insecta > Trichoptera > Phryganeidae > Agrypnia > Agrypnia vestita. Next base: position 156 of record JADDOH010005709.1, on the reverse strand, counting down.
TTCTGCAGCACTGGTGCCACGGTGGAAACTCGTACTCATAAATAACGCGATATTTCAAGTTTCATTTTGTAAACTGAGTGACGCAAAGAAAAAAACACTTGAGGAAAAAACAAATGAATTATAATTTTCAAAACACAAATACATGAGTAAATAGCT
>JADDOH010005708.1:0-13676 GCA_016648135.1 Agrypnia vestita | reverse complement strand
ACTTCTCCAGTTGAGGAGTGCGGACGTGCCTAGTGTGAAGTAATACCGCCAAGTGTCAAGTACAAGTTTAGACAACAATAACTCGCGCGTACGCCCGGACGGGCGACTCCAAATAATAATAACAATATGGACGTTAATATAGTTATCAATAACATAAAAAGTGATATAGGTACCTAGATGAGACGAGAGTTGTCATGACTTAAGAGTGAAGAGTATGGCGCTCTATCCTGTCTGCCTACCTCCTGCAGAGAAACGACGTGATGATAAGTTGGTTATACATATATGCAGACTCTCGACATCCAACATCTTAGATGAGTAGGTTCAGAGTATTTGATGAGTCAACATTTTGTCACACCGAACCCCATTTGCTTACGTATAGTTCCTGCCGCCGCCGGTAGGAGTCCGGTGTGGTCACGGCACGTGACGTTGCACAACTTGGGGCCGGTTGATTCATTAAAAAAGAACTTAGTTTTGTGATTTTATAACATTTTACAATACATAATGGACCTAAATAATAAAATGTAAGTTAAATCTACAAGCCTAATCTTATTTATGAAACAGAAAAAGTCGACGGCAACAAAACATAACCCGCAGGTGAAATTATGGTAGGAACCTACCTATTCCAGTTTTGCATATTCTTAATTAAACTATTCTTTTTATTTAATGTTCCGATGAGAAACAATGAAATTTCAAAAGATACCTTTCTTACGAAATTTTCTTGGTCAATTAAAGCACGGTATCGCGTGAGGACACAGATTAGAGAGAGATATGAGGCTGAGATTGTACGATAGAGTAGACAGGAGGGACTGGTACGCTCATCCAGAGGATTTCACAAAAGGGATAAGAGGCGCTATCGTCTGGAGAACAGACCACATAGGTCTATTAAAAAGGAAGAAGAAGAAAAACAACAGAAAATAGTAAAATCAATATAAAATATAAACAAATTATTCAAATATGAATGAAACTTTTTCATTTACTTTTTGCGCAAAATGCCAATTAAAATGTTATTTTCACAACAAATAAAATTATCGTGAAATCGTGTAAGTATTTTATAATATGAACTTATCAAAAAACGGTCTAATAATTTTAATATGTCGTTGGCAAATGTAATTTAGCATTTAAGTTATTTTAAACTTATCTCGAGTTTTTTACCCAGTTCATTTTGTGCGAAGGGGTGCCACAATGGTAGATGGATAAGTCTGGCAAAAACAATCCTAGAGTGTCAATAGAGAAATGAAGAATGAAAGAGAGAATAAAATCTAAAATATGGCAAAACGTTTGACGTAATAACCATATATGTAATACTCCTATACTGCTAATTCCCATAAGTGGAGGTGTCCGGACTAAGCGGGGCACAAAATGCTACTTTTATCTCATTGCTGTCACTCGACCTGTTGTGCGCAAGCGTCGTGACTCTCATTTATCCCATGATATAAATTGGCGCTAATTCTCGGACATGCGCGTAACACTAGAAGTGACATCGGTGTGGGTGAGACAAACATATATTTCTGCACTGTAGAGATTTCGCCTATTTTCAGACCCTGCTAGTAATAACCATGACGAAGAATTTGAAGAACTTTCTATTTCATCGCGTATTTTTATGAGATTACACAATGACAAACAAATCAGAACTCGGGAGTGAAAAATGGCTTAAATTAATACCATGGTTTTAATTGAAATATGAAAAATGCATCAAATTCGTTCCGATTTCGATTTAAATCTTACTGGACTTTAGTTTTTTTTGTGTTGAATCTAATTGTAGTTTTTTAAATGTAATAATTATACATTTCCGAGTGACTATGTATACTTGCGCGTTTTAATGATTCAATCAGTGCGCGTCTACCGCGAGTAACCAGGTAGGTAAGTACTTACCTACTGGGCAATTTGAGCAATGAAAAAACTCGAGCGATACATCGGAAGCCGGTCTGATTAATTGAGAAAACGAATTTGTAATAAAGGGTCGAACTGAAAAGCTCAAAAGATTTTTTTGATAGCAAACCATTCGGTTCGTCATTGCCTCAATTAGTTCCCAGAACTGTTCTGACGCGGAATCGTGACGTAATCTTCAACTCGAGAAGGATCTTCCCCTTAATTTTTTGTAGAAAATATATTAAATATCTTCCTAGTTGGGATCAGATAGAAATTCCAATTTTGTGATCAGAGATTTCACTTTGAGGCTAAAATAAGTTTCAAAAGTTGAGGTATAATTGTTGTTCTGTATTCACTACGTACCTACATGACACTTTCTTCGGATATTATTTATTTATTTATTTTAATTCACGGAAGACCAACAGCACAACAAAGAAGCATAGAAAACATTGATATAATATAGATGGCCAATTAAATGTCTCCACTTTTAGAAATATGTTAATAATGATAAATATGTTATGAAATAAACATAGGCATATTAGGAATAATAATATTATAACAAGAAAGAATAAAAATGTAAACAAAAGAAAAAGATTAGCAGAAAAATTAAGCATGTTAAGAATAATACAACAAGAAAGAATTTAAACAAGAGAAAAAAAGACTTTCGCGAATACATATTTCATTCTTCTGGGCTTTTCTGGCAGACGTTTCGGATCCATTGCAGGGTCCATCATCAGGGCTGATGTGTTGATGCTTGGCCGTAAAAACACGGCATTATACCCCGGAAGACACAAACCAGAAAATTCTGAGTGGCCGTGAAAACCTAATAACATATATATTTCATTATTGGCATTTACATCACGATCCCGTCTCTCCTTTTCTTACTTCCCACCTCTCCACTAGTTCAGTTTAACAGCTCGACTAGAGCCCTCGCCTTTCATAAAGTCTACACTACCGTCTCTTCATCTCACTTCCTTTATTATTCCGTCATATTTTAATCCCTAAACTCATTGATCCCGGCGATTCGCGTCGGAAACAACTGTCCTCAAGGTGAATATTGATTGTATCCTCAAAGTAGCTTTTGAGGTAGAACTTCGATAATGACTCGTGTTATCCTGCAGAAACGTCGGCCTAGGTTTATTTAGGGAAACCATAAAAAAATACGCGTTCTAATCCAAAAGACACGGGTGTTCAATCCACTATTAGTACCTACTCGCAAAAACCTCAAATTTAACGTAATTGCACAATATACGTATGAGTTGTTTGTACACCTACACGACACATTAATATTTTTATATTCTCACTTATATAACTCAGCTAAAAGTTTGTATTACGGCTACATAACTGGCCGGTCTCCCAGGACGAGGCTCGAACCGCCGACCACTTGATCCCTTACCGGTGAATCAACAATCACGCTATATACATATGTATTTATTATTTTTTCACCTAAATTTTTTTTCAGATGTGGCTTTACCGACGTATTCCACACATTTTAACGGAACGATCACACCACCGACGAATAGATATTAAGATGCCTGAATTATTCCTATATTCATAGCACAACATTTAGCTTTGTTTTAAAATAGTAAAAATATTGATGCGAAACCTATTCCGTGTTCGAATCTCTATTTGAAAAAATATGTGTAGAAATAATAATAACTATCGAGGGAAGGATAGCTGCATACTTCGGACACATCCTCCGCAATTAGAAATCTGTTATCTTACAATTCATGAGTTAATTTAATTATTTCTTTATGCAGTTGGCTGGTAAATTTTTCGTACCGTGGCATGCTTCTTCGAAATGTCTAATTTTTGGTGAAAACTACGCGCACGTCATTTACACATACCATATTTACTGGCGTACTAAATGTTTTGTGTGTATTCCATTGTTCATCAATCATTTGCGATCATCTATTAATAGAATAGCATTGTTTAAAAGGCGGCCCTCGAAGTCCAGCGCATATGACACTGTCCTCTCACACCGAGAGTTCCGGGCTCGATACCCGATGAGGCCAGAAGTTTTTGAACATTTGATTTGCAATGTGAATACGTTTTTCACGACGGCATTGCCATTTTTTCCGCAAAATTTTTTATTGATCACCATTTTCTTATGTGTCGCATAGTGAATAGTGAAGTTCAATTCCTCATATAAATATATATATATATAATACTAGCTGTAACGCGTCAAAAATGACGGTATTTTTACACACAGGTTCGTAAAGATTAATAAAAATAAAATAAAAGAGAAAAAAAGGAAGAAAAAAATTACGGACGTTACAGGAAGTTACGGACAGACAGACAGACAGACAACAAAATTATTATTATTATTGGGGTAAACCGTTTTCGAGTAACGTAAAGTTTTTGTCTACTGCACGCCACTGTGAATTAGGCACAATTTAATAACTAACTAACCAACCATCTCGCCGTTCCAGAGGGGTAAGCAGAGAGGTTAGATTGCCACATCCTTCTGTCCTGACACACCACTTTTGCTTCGTCCACATACTTATTTGTTTGTTCACGCCTATTACAGACTTTTACATAAAAATGTTATAATATAGAATGTAGTATATAAAAAAATATCAAGTATAAGCAGTAAAATATAAAATATATAAATATAAAGTACATGTATAAACAGTAAAAGGTATAAGCAGTGAAAGTATCAGATATAAGCATTAAAATAAGAGTATAAAAATTATAAATAAAATGTACAAAGCATGTGTATAAAAAATATATTACACATCATTACATGTATACATAAATAGTGGAAGTTAGTAATGAAGTAGTATTATCTCTTTAAGTGTAAACTTTATTTTCACTAGATCGTCATTGAAAATGTCAACCATACAACCATATTCATCGCCAGTCTTTAACATTCGGCTAATTACAGAATTTGACTGGTAATTGGTACCGAAATTGTGGCAATGAAAGGTGACATTTTGTCGAGTTCTATGTAAAGATGGGATATTATAATTGATACACGCTACAAGGTCGGGGTTGTCCAGTATATTATTTACAATTTTGTAAAGAAGAACTATTTCACAAATTTTTCATCTATCATATAGGGTGAGTAATTTCAGTCTCTTCAATAGGTTATTGTATTCTATGTTTTGTATTGGTATGTTTATCTTGTAGTTAATGTATTTGAGAAATTTACGTTGGACACGCTCAATACTGACTATATACTCATTATAATATGGAGACCAAACTGATGAGCAGTATTCTAATTGGTTCCGGATAAGAGATGTGTATAATATTTAATGCTTTCAATATGATTGAAATGAGCGTGTTACGTGTGTACATCTTCTTCATATTCTCATACAATTAATTAAATGAAAAATTATTTTTTCTTGGCGATTGATTTAAACAGTATAAGTATTTGTATAACATTCCACGATTATCACTTAATCCTTTCCGAGACTCGAGATAATGACGCGACCCTTGAATTACCATAACAAGCTCTCGGCAAAATCTAGCGTTGACACAACATTTTGAAAGAAGCAAATATAATAGCGGCTTAAACGATCTAACCCAAATTATTATTTAATTTGGAGTTAACAAAACTAACAGACGTCAGTTTATCAACATTTAAGAAATGATCTGGTTTGATGTTATAATAACGATGGAAATATTGTATTAAAAAGTATTTATATAAACTAAACGTTTAAATAAACGGTCCAATCATTAGGATGCTTTTTCGTCTCCTATCAAAATAGATTAAGCGTTGTTTTTTGCTTTGCAACCACTAACTTGTAATAATTATTGACTGCAACAAATAATGACTATATTTTAAACCATCTTCTATCTGCCAAATTGGTTGTTGCAACAATTTAATCGGTATGATCGGTATTCGGTGATTTGATTGTTTTGTGAAGTTTTGAGGCAGATGAAGGTTTGATAATAAAAATGAAGAAATTAAACATAGACGATACCGTGAATCTAGCGGACTCCATGGAAGTCTCCAAGTTCTCACGCAGCATCATTCTTGGCTCTACAACCCCTGGTGGGTCTTAGACTCCTCGAGAGTCTTCTTCCACTCATCTCGGCTTAGTGCCAGCTCTCTCCAGTTCAGAAGCTCCAAGGCAGTCTTTGAAGACGTTGTCGCTTCATCTTAATTTTGGCCTTCCTAAGCTCCTTCGCCTATCGATCTTCAGTTCAGCAGGGACTTTTGTGCTTGATGCTCGGTCATACTCTCCACATGACATAGCCAGATATACAAATTTGGTGACGATTAACTCCTTAAACAGAGTATAGAACTCATCTGCGCCAAAGTCAATTTTCTAGAACCGGTCTAAAGATACGCCTCAAAATTTTCCTTTCAAAAGCGCTCGCTCATTCCTACCCACGTTTCAGCACTAGTCCCTGCGCCTTAAGCCACGTATTTACTAGGGAACAAATCGTGAAACATTTCGCGTGACATGACACATCAACATCTACGCTCATGTTTCGGGGACAATAACACGGTCATTTGACGTGTACACACCGGGCTCACACATCACTTGTCGCGGAAATGTCGCCCAAAAGGGTTATGATGATTAGTGCCGCGTATCTATTTATTCTAACGAGTTATCGAAACGTAAGAGCATAAAAAGGTGGTGGGTGCAAAAGTATTTACTGCAAAGGAAAAGAAGGATGGATATTCTATGCGATCTTCGAATGTATGACGGATCATTTGTCAATTTCATTCGAATGACAACAACTGATTTTGAAAATTTATAACAAATGATCGGGTCTTCCATAGCCAAGCAAGACACATTATTACGGAACGCTGTTTTACATCATATATAGCATATGTAACTGTAGCGCATGCGTCTTAGCTTATCAACATACCACGTGGTACTGACGCGCGGTACGATGTCTCCGTACGCTCGCTCGGGCAGCGTGCTCGTGGCAACATTTCCGCGGCACGTAGAAATGCCGCGTTAAGACGCGCGCGACGTTGCAGCGTCACGTAGACTCTATGCCGCGCGTGATGTTGAGAGGCAATTTGTTCCCTAGTGAATACGTGACTTTATACACTAATATGTTAATTTTTCTCCAAGTATTACTGAGTGGATAATGCATGCGAAGTATACGGTCTTCTTCTTTTTAATGCAAACAAAATGAAATGGATGATTATGGCCTATGTATAGATAGAATGAGAACCTAATTGGGATGCAAATCAAAAAAAAATTGGGATTTTTCTACGGAAATTAAGTTTTATGTGTAGCAAGATAGAGCTGCACCCTTCTGGATGAAAAATGTCTTATGCAGCCGTGACCTTAACCTAAATATGCGAATGAGAAAGCTATGGGTTTCCTGTACTTTTATATGTAATGGAATCATGGACACGAATTGAAGTATTCGAGATCTGATATAGATCTACAGACGGCTTCTAAACACAAGCTAGATTGCAGGGGCGTGCAGTGGGAACAAGGAGCATGACTGTTTCTTAAGCATATATTTTGAAAATAAACCGAAATAAGAGATTACCTTGTAATATTCAAATCACAATAGTTAACAAATTATTCAGATTTTAATATTTCATAATATTCTCCCAGATAAATATTTAATTTAGATATTTTTTTCCAAATATACGGTTAAATAAAAGTCACGCTTCTTGTTTCCACTGCGCGCGCCTGCTGGATTGATAGGGTTATCTATCGCTATATTGATGGGGTTATCTATCGCTGGATTGATTGGGTTATAAATGACAATATAATGGTCCGGATGAGAAAGGAAAAAGGAATTCAAAATATTTTGAGTATGTTAACACGATCAAGACATATTATCCAATCAAAACTATAGAAAATCATTACCAACGGTGATTTACGGGAATAATAATAATACCGGAATGTGTCGGACAAGAAAAAACCGGTGGCCCTTAATCGGGCCTTTTTTACCAATCTCCAAATGTTGGCACTGATGAACATTTTATTAAAGAAAAAAGTGATTTTTTTGTATTTTGATTTTTTAGAATTAATTATTGCATTTTTTATCACATGAATTGTGAGCGCGAGCGCGCAGATGGGCAAGAATAAATAAAACTCTTTGGGTATGCCTAGCGCGCTCGACGCATTTTTTATTAAAAATAACCGAAGTTATTTATTGTAATTTTTGTATGTATGTTTTTTAAAGTTTATTTTTGACATCACTGGGAGGACGTTATCGGATTAATTTTGTTGTTAAAAATGTTTTTGTGTATGTTGTAAGCGATGTAAGAAGAAATCGCGGCGGCATGATTTGATTCTTGAAAAAGATTTTAATCTTCCCAAATCGTAATATTGGGCGACTGCAGTACGGTATCGCCACAGTCCGGGGGCATCGGTTTTACCCTCTAGCGACATCAGTACCGTGCCGAAGTCGCCATTTTATCGATACCGTGCCAAAGTCGCCATTTTTATCAAACACAATTCAGTACCCTCTTGCGACATCGGTACCGTGCCGAAGTCGCCATTTTTATACAAAAATTATAAAATGTAAAAATTAATATGATTTTGTTCGCAATCACTTGTATATGGCTTTACATAATTTTATGTAGAAAAAATATTGAATTTGTGTAGCCAGGCTCGCCAGAGAGACCAAATATACGAAATTATTGCACCCAGCTTGGCGAGTCTGGCCCCCTTTTTATCGATTATCTCCATGAAGGATGAACCTGAGAGACATTTGTTATTGAAACAAAAGAAAGATATAATATAAATGTGTAAAAATAGTATGTTATAACTATAGTAGAATGTTTAGTTACATGTTTATTAATATTTTGAATACGGGACCACTGCTCATAGAGCTGCGACTCGAATTATGAGTAGTGATCCCGCCGTCAGACAGAGGTCGGTGTCGTCGGTTTCCGAAATGCCGACCTCTGACTGGTCGTTGAAAATGCGCCTGGGCGTGCGGGCCCTGATTTTTTGATGAAATAAATTACGTGGCGCAGGAACCCAGAATTCAGTTCTGCTCCTGCGTTCACCTCCAGATCTACTTGCGACTTTCTCTTCTTCTCTACTCGACTCCTGCTTCAGCCTTTGGACCGCTCTAAGATTCTCAGCGAATTTTTATACGATCTCGCTTTCGTCTGAGAATCTGCGATATCGGTGCCATCAGGTTGACCTGACCGTAAGGCGGTGGAATCACCCCATTTTTTTTGCGCGTTCCCGTCCGGAACAGCTGGTCCTTCGAGCCGGATCTCCGTTCTACGCGTCAGCTACACGTCACCAGCGACAATGTCACGATCAGGACTACGATCGGGTCACGCCCGTGACCGAGAGGAGGAAGAACTTCATCGAGATGAGTCGGAACAGGCCGGTTCCGACGGAGACCGTGACTCCACGAGGGAGACACGGGATTCCGTGACGACGGAGGACACCATCCGCAATTTGAGGGCAGAGCTCCGTCGACAGCAACAACACGCAAGAGATCTCCAACGAGAGCACGCGGATGCGCTAATCCGCGTGTGTACTGCCAGCCAGACGACGATTCCCAGGATGAGCGCAGCCGGAGCTGCGACGAGAATCGACACATCTGGTAGCCCTGAAAAGGGCCTGGTGAGTATTGAGCAGCAACCACCTGGTGCCCCGAACAAGGCACCTTCTGTGGACGCCGCGGCCAGGCGTACCATCCGAGATGCGGCTGAAGCCGCAAGGGACGAGGCCCTACACACCTCTTCCAACCCATCAGCACTGCCGGAGCGGTGCCCAGGAGCGAGTGCGTTCACCCGAGATTGGGTTTTGAACCAACCCGACCCTGAAGAAATGGTGACTTCTTGGATTGAAGAAGCCATCCGAAGAAACCGCCAAACCGAGAGCCCCCGATCGCACACTGCCAATGGAGAAGCTCAAGTGTCAGCGATTTTGGCACGACAATCGGGAGCCAAGGAGCTTCCACACTTTACTGGGGATCCCTTCGAGTGGCCAACTTTCTACGCTCAATATGAGCAGTCCACGGCGCTGTGTGGACTATCAGCTGCTGAGAACATCATCAGACTACAGATGGCCCTGAAAGGGAGAGCACGAGAAGCCGTGGCTCCACTGCTGGTCGATCCGTATAACGTGCCGGAGATAATTCGGACGTTGAAACATCGATTCGGAAATTCGGAAGATATTGTGGATAGCATGCTGGAACGAGTGCGCCGCCACCCTCGCATCACTGAAGATTCGCCGACCGACGCTCTGACGGACTACGCCATCAGCATCAGGAATGTGGTAGCAACTGTGCGCGGATTTGATGCCAAGTACCTGACATCACCACAGTTGCTGACCGAAATGGTCGGAAAGTTACCTATGTCGGCAAGACTCATGTGGCTGAACTCGAGGAAGGGCGGATCAACCAACATTACCATCCAAGATCTTTCAGAATGGCTGGTGGGCTTGATGGAGATGGCCCCTTATGCCGGATGTCGATCAAAGAAAATTGCAGTTCGCCGAAGCGGACATGTGAATATGACAAGCGACAGTGAAACAGTGAATCGGAAGTCACCAGAAATTTTGTGCAGTATCTGCAAAGTGGCGGAACACCCCGTGTCTGAGTGCGGAGTGTATTCGCGAAAACCAGTGGCCGACCGATGGGCCATAGTGAAAGAAATGGCCATTTGCTTCAATTGTTTGGTGAAGGGACACCGGTCCCAACAGTGTAGAAGCAAGCGGTGTGGTGTAAGCGGTTGTCGCGCGCTACACCACCGCACGCTACATAGTGCGCCGCGCGCGGGAGACTCGGGTGCTCCATCGAATATGCCATCGCGCGGGGCATCGAACGCGGTCCCTCCGAATGGGGACACAGTGGGCCTCACGGGAGGCCGGGAGTACCAGCAAACAGTGTTTTTAAAAGTGCTTCCGGTGATCGTGAGTGGCCCCCTAGGGCAAGTCAAAGTGCACGCGTTACTCGATGAGGGGTCGACGGTTACCCTCATCGAGGCCGGTGTGGCCAGCGCTGTCGGGGCCCAAGGACCGGTCCGTGGATTACGTATCCACGGTGCCAACGGGATGTGTTCGTCGGATGACCGGTCTCAACTTGTGAATGTGACAGTTCGGGGCAACGGGGCCGACCACCCGTTGCGAGCGAGCACCGTGCGACGACTCGCTCTACCACCCCAGCTGGTGATGAACAATCGAAACGAAAAATCGCGTGTGGGCCATGCCGGGGCCAGTGAAGTTCGGCCGCAATTACTTATCGGTCAGGACCACGCTCACCTCATTGTAACACGTGAGGTCGAAGAAGTTCGCGGCGGCGGTATCCGCTCTCGCACGGCCCTCGGATGGGCCACCCATGGAGTACTCGGAGACCAGTCGCACGCCGGTTCCGCGATAGTAATGAGCATTACCGGCACTTTTGAAAAAGAAAAAAATAATACTTTGGAGGCTCTCGTCCGTGAGCACTTCGCAGTGGACTCATTGGGAGTCACCGCCGTGGCCCGCGTAAATAAAGAAGATGCGAAAGCCACGACGATTATGGAAGCCACCACCCGTCAGCTGCCCACTGGCCGGTGGGAGACAGGCCTACTTTGGAAGAATGAGGGCAGTCAGCTGCCCGAAACCCGCCAGTGCGCCGCCAACCGCCTGGCCGGTATTGAAAAGAAAATGAAGAAAAATCCAGTGTTCGCCGAAGCGTACAGAGCCAAAATGGCAGATTATTTGGCGAAAGGGTATGCCCACTCCCTTTCGCCCATTGAAGAGGCACGACTGGAAAGAAAAAACTACTTGCCACATTTTGCAGTGTTTAATGCAAATAAACCTGACAAAATCAGAATAGTGTTTGACGGTGCCAGCAAGTGCCGAGGAGTGTCTCTGAACGATGCTTTATTGACGGGACCGGACATGTTGAGTTCATTACTGGGGAATGTGTTCCGGTTCCGGGAAGGGAAAGTGGCGCTGGCAGCCGACGTGCGTGAAATGTTTTTACGAATAAAAATTAGAGAAGTGGACCAAGCTGCGCAGCTGTTTTTGTGGACAAAACTGGGCGAGACGGAACCGACGACCTACCAAATGTCGTCGATGGTGTTCGGATTGACGTGCTCGCCCAGCAGCGCGCAGTATGTTCGCAATAAAATCGCAGATGCCAGCGCCGCGGAATTTCCGGCCGCCGCAAACGCGGTCAAACGGACCTTTTATATGGATGACTACCTCGACGCCTTGGACACAACCGAAGAAGCTATCAGAATGATGGAAGAAGTGTCCGAGGTGCTGCGGCGAGGTAGCATGCTCCTAACGAACTGGGCGTCAATTGACCCACAGGTGCTAGCGCATATCGATCCCGCTCTACGGGATGTAGAGCCAATGCGCATCATTGGAGAAGATACCACGACTGAAAGAGTGCTCGGGATAGCGTGGGAGCCCGCCTCCGATAAATTCATTTTCAAGTTTGTGAATTTACCAGAACTGTCGGAGGTGGCCCACCCGACCAAACGTCAGTTATTAAGTGCAGTGATGAGAATCTTCGATCCGGTGGGCTTCCTTGCTTGTCAGATTATACGATCGAAGATACTACTTCAGGAAGTGTGGCGCTCCAAGGTCGGGTGGGACGAAGAAATCCGCCCCGAGCACGCGAAAAAATGGCGCGCGTGGTACCAATTAATTAAAGAAACAGTGTGTGTGATCGCTCGACCATGTATTTCGCGTCGAGACAGCAAAGTTGTTTTACATGTTTTTAGTGATGCTTCGGAAAAAGCATGCTGTGCCATTGCGTATTTTGCCGAGCAAGGAGAGGGCGGCTCGGACGTAGCCTTCATATCGGCAAAATGCAAGGTGGCGCCTTTGAAACCCTTGTCCATTCCACGTATGGAACTTCAAGCGGCACTTCTGGCCGCACGATTAGCGGCTACCATAAAAAGAGAACACCGATGTGAAATTGTCAAAACTCAGTATTGGACCGACTCTACAACGGTCCTGTGCTGGATACGAACCGATCCTCGATCATATTCAGCGTTCGTAGCGAACCGTCGGGGGGAGATTGACGAGCTGACCGAAGTCACGGACTGGAAATGGGTCCCTACGCGTCATAACCCGGCGGATATCGGCACCAGGGATGGCGATCCTCAAAACCTGTCAGCGGACGGTATGTGTTTTGGCGGTCCTGACTTCCTCCGAAGAGGAGAATCGGCTTGGCCACGAGAGGCCTGCCGACTACAACCATCAGAAAGCATGTTGGAGATGAAACCCGCGACCGTACTGGCGGTCCGGCATGCAAATACGGGGGGAGCGCTGCCTGACATAACGCGCTTCTCGTCGTGGACCCGGCTGGTCCGCGCCACCGCTTGGGTGAGGCGTTTTGTGGCGAATTGTCGTCGCCACATAGGAGACCAGCCCGGTCGAGATATAACCTCGGCTGAAAGAATTGAAGCCGAGCGTGCCTGGGTCTTACAAGCCCAGGCAGACGCCTTTAGGCCCGAAATCAGGACTCTTCAGAAAGGAGGACTCCTGGCCAAAAATAGCCGAATCCACCACTTGACGCCACTGCTAGATGATTTCGGCGTCATTCTGATGGGATCACGGCTGGCAGAAACCACGGTGACAGATATACCACCAGGATTGAGGGCGCCCGTCATTTTGGACGGCGCCCACCCATACACAAGAATAATGGTAAAACATTATCATGAAAAAGGAAATCACCCGGGCACCGAACGAACCGTGTCTGATTTACGTGAAAACTTTTTCATACTACGACTAAGACCGACAGTGCGACGTATCAAGTTTGAGTGCCAAGCGTGCCGAGTCCAGAGAAGCCAGCCGCGCCCTCCGTTGATGGGGCAAATCCCGGTCTGCCGGCTGGAGCATCACACGCCGGCCTTCCACCGAGGTGGAGTGGATTATTTTGGGCCGATGATGATAACCATCGGCCGA
>JADDOH010005707.1:0-20146 GCA_016648135.1 Agrypnia vestita | reverse complement strand
ATAGTGAGCAAGAGTGTTTTTTCAAGAAATAAATCACATGAGTGACACTTGTCTATTGTAAACAACTCTCAAAGTACTCATCCTCAATAAGCGATTTAAATATATCCAGTGTGTGTCAAAAATCTAATTAATTAGTTTTTTGAAAGTTATTAAAAATAATTCAATATGGCGACAAGAAGTCAACAAAATAAAATGCAAGTATCAAACACTACTGACCTAAAAATCGAAGATGAATTTTTGCAAAAAATCACGAAAAGCATTGAAAAAAAATGGATGATTTTAAAACAGAGATTTTTAAAAAAACTGGAAAAGGAAATTGCAGAAGTTGTAAAAGCGCAAAACTTTGTATCTCAACAATATGATGATATACTACAAAAATTTACTGCATTAACACAACTGGGCAACGAAGTGGTAAAACTTAAACAGGAAGTGAACTCGAAAGATATTTTGATAAGAAACCTAAGTACAAGGCTAATGGAACAAGAGCAAAAATACTATCAAAATGAGATAGAAATAACGGAAGTAGAATATAAAAAAGAGGAAAAAATTGATAATATTATCTTAATAGTTGCTGAAAAACTAAATATTCCGCTAGAAATGCAGGAAATTGAAAATATAAAAAGAATTCCTAGTAAACGTAAAAGTGGAATACCGACAATTCTAGTAAGATTTAAGGAAACTTGTAAACGAGATCAAATAATTGAAAATAGAAAGAAGATTATTATCTCATCGGAAGTAATTGGACAGGGAGACAATAGAATATATATCAATGAAGGTATGTCACCATTTATAAAAAAATTATTATGGAAAGCCAAAACTGCTGGAAAAAACCACAGTTTTAAATATGTGTGGTATAAAAATGGCAAAATCCTTGCTAAACGAGATGATGAATCAAAAACAATCGTCATTAGAGGAGAAGAGGATATAGAAAAAAATATTGTTAAGCAACCTAAGAACTAAAGTTCTACGCAACTAAATTAATATAACATAACACAATACTAATAATGGCGATAAAAATAGATATAGATGATTTTCATGACTTCACATCAACCAAAATAATTGATAGTGCGTTTAATTACAACTCATCGGTGGGGTTAAAAATTCTGAACCGAAACATCAGAAGCTATCAAAAAAACATTGATGAAGTCATAATTCTCCTTAATGAAATAAAAATCGATATTGATGTAATTATACTAACCGAATGCTTGATAAATAAAAACACTAAATTCTATGAAATCGAAGGATTTAAGAAATATTATACTAAACTAAATCATAAACAAAATGATGGTGTAGTAATGTATATTAATGAAAATATTAATCATACTGTTGACAAAGTAACTATAAAACAATCCAAACTACAAAAGCAGCTTATTATGCAAAAAAAAAATATGACAGTAAAAATATGTCACTTCAATTTAATTAACTCACTACTGATATGGATAATTTGATTGACCATGAATTAATTGATAACGACGATATAAATATCAATATTGATGACCCAAGATTGTGTAATCAATTTATTAAAAATTCATAACTCTCTATTTATTGCATGAATATAAGATGCATAAGAAAAAATTTTGATGCCACCCTAGCTATTCTCGACTCCATACAACATAAATTCAATATCCTTGTCTTTGGAGAGGCATGGCTTAAAGATGTAGCTAGTATTCCGAGTATTACAGGATATTCGTCTCACTGTTCCAACAAAAACTATTTGCAGATTGATGGAGTTGTTGTGTATATTCGAAATGATATAGTAGCGTCTGTTAAAGAGTTAGTCATTCCACACGCAAATTGCCTGAAAATACAACTACCTAACAAATTCTGCTTAATAGCTATATACAGATCGCCTTCTCAATCGCACATTGATGTGTTCCTTGACCACCTAAATAAAATACTCTATTCTGTAATAACACATAACAATGAAGGGGTGGTCATATGTGGTGATATAAATGTTAACATTCTGGATACTAATAATTGTAATACTAATCAATATCTTTCACTTATGACGTATCATGGTTTAAAACCAATCATTACCTCACCTACTAGAGTATCAGAAAATACTGAAAGCTGTATTGATCATATCATGCTCAAATCTAAACTGGGTGCTCAGGGTGCTGTTTTCAGAACTACAATAACAGACCATTTTGCAACTCTATTGAAATATCCTACACTTTCAGTCAAAAAACTTCATCGTAAAGATGGAAAGTTTAAATTAATTTTGGATGATGATCTTCTAAAATCTGAATTGAAAGAAGAAACATGGAGTACAGTTTTGTCTATGAATGATGTCAATATTGCTACTGATAATTTTATAATGTGTTTAAGTAGACACATAAATCGCTGCACGTCAACAAAGAAAATACATTGGGGAAAAAAATATTTAAAGCCATGGATAACTTCCGGAATTGTTGAATGTCTTATAAAACGTGACAAAATTCATAAAAATTGCCGTAGAGAGCCTAATAATATTGAGATGATTGCATATTACAAAAGATATAGGAATTGGTGCACAAAAATTATAAAGACTACCAAACAGTCATACTACAGAGAGAAACTCAGTGAAGTCAGTGGAAACACAAAACAACAGTGGAAAATTATAAAAGAAGCATTGGATCTACAGAAGGAGCCTGAAGTTATAAATAGATTGAACATTAACAATAATACTGTCTTTACAAATGATAATCCAAGTCTTGTTACTAACCGTGTGAATAATTATTTTAGTAACATAGGCCACAAATTTGCAGATCTCTTGTGCAGTTCAAACAATACCAGTGAAGACTATCTAACTAAAAATTTTAAGCCAATGCATCCCACACAAGATGTTTCCTTTATACTTAACCCTACAAACGACACAGAAGTTTTAAAAGTGATTAATAATCTCAAATCGGGTTATTCAAGTGGAAGTGATGGTATAAGTGCAATGGTATATAAAAATCATCGCTCGCAACTGGTTACACCTATAACACATATTGTAAATATTAGTTTTAATGAAGGTGTGTTTCCTAATCATTGTAAAAATGCCAAAGTTACACCCATATTTAAAGGAGGATATAATTTAGAAATTAACAATTATAGACCAATTAGCCTTCTCAATACCTTATCCAAAATAATAGATAAATTAGCCAAGATAAGATTGATGAATAATTTACATAAATATGAAATTCTCTCAGAAAATCAATTTGGCTTCAGAGAGAACTTAAGTACAAGTGACGCGGCATTAAAAGTTGTAAACACAGTTGTAGAAACATTGGATGCGGGTCGTAAGACATTGGCAGTTTTTTTAGATGTGTCCAAGGCCTTTGATACTGTATCCCATGTATACTCCTTAAAAAGCTCGGTTCACTGGGTATTTTAAATAAGACACTAAACTGGTTTAGAACACACCTTAAAAATAGAACGCAAATAGTAACAGTAAAGAAACATGTTAGTTCAAACAATATTTTATATGGTGTACCACAGGGTAGTGTACTGGGACCTATTTTATTCTTATTATATATTAATGACTTATGTAAAGTAAAATTCCAAAAAGAAAAATTTTGTTCCAAAGTTTTGTAAAGCCAGAGTAGTTCCTTTTGCGATTAGGGATAAAGTGGAAGCGGAAATTAGTAAATTGGTAGATCAAGGAATTTTAACAAGCATTACGGCAAGTAATATAGCTTCACCGATAGTACCGGTAATTAAAAAGTCAGGAGAAATCCGTATTTGCGGTGACTATAAAGCTACTTTAAATCCGCAGTTAGTTATCGACCGTTACCCGTTGCCACGTTTTGAAGAGGTCATGGCGGAAATTAGTGGGAGTCGTTTTTTTTCTAAGATCGACTTAAAAAGTGCATATTCGCAATTACAATTGGATGAAGAAAGTAAACAATACACTGTTATTAGTACATCATTGGGGCTTTTTAAATACAATCGTTTAGTGTTCGGTATTGCATCGAGCCCAGGTATATTTGCGAGGACTATGATGTCATGCTTGCAATGATTGAAAGGAATTGTGGTTTTTTTGGACGACATTCTTGTGTCAGGAAAAAGTTTACAGGAACATGAAGCGAATGTAAGAGCGGTATTGAATAGATTGCAGGATTGTAATTTGACTATAAATGCAGAAAAGTGCGAATTTTTTAAAGAAAATGTAGAATTTCTAGGGCATGTTATTGACAAAAACGGTATTAGACCTTTACAAAGCAAAGTAGAAGCTATTGTGAAAGCAGCATATCCAAGGGATATTACGGAACTGCGAAGTTTTGTTGGGTTAGTCAATTATTATAGAGTTTTTTTGGGAAATTTAGCTTCTATTTTACAGCCAGTCTATAATCTACTAAAAAAAGGCGCAGAGTGGAATTTTGATACGGATTGTAAAAACGCGATCGATAAGGTAAAATCGTTAACTACAAGTAAAAATGTTCTGACACATTTTGATCCGAATCAACAATTAAAACTTATAACAGATGCGTCGTTGAAGGGTTTGGGTGCGACACTGGTACATGTGTTCAAAGACGGTACGGAGAGACCAATATCGTTTGCAAGCCGTACGCTCACTGACGCGGAGTCACGATACACAATTTTAGACCTTGAGGCGTGGGCTATTACGTTCGGTTTAAAGAAATTCTTTCAGTACCTTTATGGACGAGAATTCATTTTGTCAACGGACAATCAGGCGCTAGTTAGAATTTTTGGCGATAAGAAAGGTATTCCATCGCTTGCAGCAAACCGGTTACAGAGACAGGGCTTACTGTTATCTTCCTTCAATTATTAAATCGGATAGGAATTGTTCGGATTTCTTATCTAGGGTGCCAGTAAATGAACCAGATTCGGACGAAAGTGAAACGGTGGACTCGTATATTAATTTATTAAATGACAGTGAAGTATTACGATTGGATGTGCGAACAATTAGTGAATATACATGTAATGATACGGTGTTACAACAAGTTTTAGACTTTTCGAGAACAAAATGGCCGGATAAAGTAAACAAAGAAGATGATATTTGGCATTTTTGGTTAAAAAGGTGGGAATTGTCGATCAGTGATAATTGTATTTTTTGGAAACATAGATTAATCATACCTACAGAATTACGTAAACAAGTATTAGATATGCTTCACAGAGCTCATTTAGGATCGGGAAAAACAAAAGGGTTAGCGCGTGGTTATGTATACTGGCCAAGAATAGATAAAGATATTGAGAATATTATGGCGGCGTGTGACATATGTTCCAGAATAGGTTCTGGTCCACCGAAGGATAACCTTCACAGTTGGCCTTTACAAGGAAATGTGTGGTCACGTATTCAAATTGATTTTTTTGGACCTGTAGCAGGGAAATGTTTTTTAGTTATTTGTGATGCGACTTCAAAATGGCTCGAATGTTTAGAAATGCCAAGAATAAACACGGTATGCACTACCGCGGCGTTAAAATAAATATTTACGCAATTCGGAGACGTGCAAGTCATTGTTTCGGATAACGGAACGGCGTTTATGTCAAACGAGTTCCAAAATTTTTGCCAGAACGGGGAATAAAGCATTTGACATCGCCTGTATTTTCACCAGCCTCGAACGGTCAGGCTGAAAATACAGTTAAAACGTGTAAAAATTTTTTGAAGAAAATAACATTCGGTAACAAGTTTCCGTCAGATTACGCGGATAAATTGGATAAATTTTTGATAGATTATAGAAATTCGCCACATAGTTCGTCAGGCTTGGAACCTGCGGTATTAATGTTTGGAAGAAGATTACGTACAACGTTATACCCATAGAAAAAGCGTGCAGTTCGAGAAAAGTGAACAAAGAAACGGTTAAGTGTTTAGAAAAAAGTCAGGACAGGCAATCTTTTTATTTTGGGGGGAGAAGGAGGAAATATTTGGATATTGAACAAAAATGTTTTGTTAAAGATTTCAGAGCAGTAAATAAGATTACATGGGTTCCAGGGAAAATTATAAAGAAAGTGGGGAATTCCATTTATTTGGTCGAAATTGAAGGTACTCATCAAGTATGGAAAAGGCATGTTAATCAAATAAGAGCCAAGTAACGTTGTACGGTTGATGTTGGAAAAAGGGTTCGACCGACTGAAGCTTCAAGGATTGCTTCATGGGTCGGACCGCTCCTCCATGTTCGCTAAGGGTTGCTGACGGGTGCTTTCTGTTTCAGATGCAGTATCCGTGTGACCCCGCAGACAGAGGACACCTGCTCCCGAGGAGGGACCTTCTCCACGGAAGATTTGTAGGAACCAGTAAAGGGGGGTTCGAAAGATAAGTGTGGGGGAGGTGTGACGAATGTGCGGACGCTTGGTTGAGTGAGAGGCAAGCGTGCGAGCGAGACGCGTGGATGGCGCCCGTGCTGTTGCGCCGCACCGGGCAGAACGAGATTCACCGGGGTCCGAATCAGTTGTTCATATTGTATGATAAGGTAGTGTCTCCAATAAATGTTATTACCTACGTAACGCGTATTACTAGAAGAACCCGATTATTCCCAAGTGCGTAGGCCGAGTTATATTGCCTACGCACGTAAGAACATCACAATTATAATTACTCCAAGCAATGTCGTACGTTTCTGCATTTGGATGATGATTTCTATTTGTATACATTAATTTTGCCGCATTGTTTATCGGGTCCGGTGGCGCAATGAATAACACGTCTGACTGCGGATCAGAAGATGCCAGGTTCGAATCCTGGCAGGATCGAATTTTTTTTTACGGTCGAGAATATTTTTTTTGTTGAAATTTTAATTACATTTTTGGTTTTGAACATTCAAATTTGTTTATGTAAAAATCAAACGAAGATTAATTTTTTATAATGTTGTATAAAAATAATCAACACTGCGAGAAGAGAAGAGAGTAGGTACCTACCTATCGAACTATGGTTTATTCCGCTCTGACTTATTAATCGGTTAGAAATTTTGAATAAATACTTTGTCTTAATTATATCTAAACGGCCAAATGTGTTTGCTGCACAGCAAACACATTTGGCCGCGAAGCGGCCACAATAGCAAAAATGGAAGTTTGCCAGATACAATTGGCCGCGAAGCGGCTGACGTAGGCATGTGGAAGCGGCCACAATAGCCGCCCACAGGGCCTAGCAGTTTCCTGCTAGTTTAAAAATAATTATAGATGATATTGAGCTGGTATTTTTTGTAATCCTAAGAACTATCCCAAAGAATACAACAGAATACAACACCTAAAGAAAATAAAATGTGTTCCAAGACAGTCAAAATTAGAAAAAAAAATTCCATAGACAATCGGGTAATATCATTAACGATCAAGTAATGGTTTATGATATAGGTACCTACTTTGCTTTCATGACTTCCGTCAGCTGGGCGCGTGTGAATGATGAAAAAATAATAAATGATATCACTTTTGATATCAAATTTGCTCTGAAGACGAGTGCCTTCCACTTACGGGCACCGTCTATTCTTCGGTGCAGTCGTGGCTCTACGACTTACCGGTATCATACATAATTTAGTCACAGAGGAAGGAATGGCAGGAGGTGTAAATTAGGCGCCGTATTCGAGGTCCACACAGTTTTATATACACACAGTCAAAGGCAAGGCATTATAGTATTTACAGAAAATTCAATTATTATAATAGGCGAAAGAAAATATACAAACAACACTTACAATTTCCAAAAAAAAAATTTTATTTTGAAGGGAAGTTAAAATTTAAACACAATCCACAATTATATGTATATGAAAGAAAAGGAACAGAAAATTACGCAATCTGCTTCCCTGAGGAAGATTACTTGGAGAAAAGTTAAGTTAGTTTAAAATTCGAAATTATCTAATTAATATTTAAAAAAAAACAACATAGAAATGTACAATCTACTTACTCATAGGATATTTTTGAGAAAAAATCACATTAATTAAATTCAAACTATCTAATTAACTTTATGGATAAAAGGAAAAGCAAACACAAAATTTATATTCTACTTATTAACTAACTTATGCGAAAACAATCACTATTAAAATAAATGTCTCTGCAAAAATCTCGATTGTTGTATACATAAAAAGAGTACTTAAGGCGTTGGGCGTTCTCCACTCCCGATTTCACTTCAGCGTCACCTCTCGACTCCCGATCTCGGTTCGACTGTGACCTCACTTTTCCTGCTTCACGTCCGTAACTACGACCCGTACTTCGGATCTCCTCTCGATTCGCAACTGATTCACTTCCGAGCCTCAAGCGTGACTCACTTCCACCAACTCGCACTCCTCCGAACCCCGATCGCAACTGATTCACTTCCGACTCCCGATCGCAACTGATTCACTTGAAGCCGGCTGCCCCCTCATATACTCTGCTCGAACGGGGTGTTGGTCTTCGAGTCTACAGGGCAGCGCCCTGCAAGTTCGCCATTGGGTTAATCTTCTTCGTCTGTCCCGTCATTGGCTCCCGTGCCGATCTCTCTTTTTTGGTTGGACCAGCGCTTCGTCACCCTCGATCTCCTTCTCGGCCACGCCCCCGACGGCTTCCTCAGTCTTTCCGTCTCCTGGCCACGTGCAGAGCTCGGTCTTATGCACAATTTTTCCTTTATAGCGGCTCCCATGCCTACGCCAGCCGCAACTACTCCTTTTTTGTATAGTTCAATTTCTTTTTAAATTCTTTTATAATTTAATTTATAATCAAATTCATAATTGAACTTATAATAAAATTTATAATTTAATTTTATAAATAACTTTATAATTAAATTCTATAATTAATTTTTTTTTTATAATTAAATTTCCAGTTAAATTTCTTTTAATTTCATTTCTTCTGGACCAACAATTACATAGAGAAAAAAACGAAAGTTACCAAAAGTAAAAAAAAACAAACAGGTATAGTCCTTACAAATCAATTTTTTTTTGACACCTTAATAATATTAGATAGGCAGTATTTGAAACAAAAGAATACGGTCCAGTCTTTCCACATATTTGAGCAAAAAATCTATTCATATTAATTAAAAGCACTGAGTCAGTGTCTCATTAAATTCGTTTCTCTTTTTGAGATCTAAAAGAAGGTTATTGATTTAAAAATAATTAGGTATATCCTCTATATGTCTGTAGGAAAGGAATCCGTCGATAAAACATAAGTTAGCATATTTTTCCTAAACCCAAAACGATTCAATATTCACATAGAGTTTAATAAATAACACAGTCTCGCTCATTACAAACTTATATCACTTATTATTATAATTAATTAATTAATTAACGATTAATTATAATTATTAAACATACAGTAGGTATAATTTTAGTGTCTAACAAAATCATTTTCAAAATCATATCACAGCACGCATAGAATAAACCACATTTGACATAATATAGAAGGACATCTCGAGGTGTTTTCAATTTTGATTAAAACTAAATCATAACATTAAGCAATTATTACAACTATACAAAGTAGCCATTTTATCGACAATTTAATATTACAAAAAAAACTATAGATATATGTTTATTTTTCTTTAATTCAAAATTAATCCATTCCGGCATTTCACCAATTGTATTCATTAATTGGCAGTTCCAATATACACAGTTTTCAGATAAAAAAATCTTTCAGCCTTTTGTAGATTAAAATCTTACTCTTAATTATATCTTTTAAAATAAAAGCTTTTTGACGAGTCATTCAATAATAATTAATAATAACGTTTGCCACAATATTTTAGGTACAGATATAAGAGATTATACTTACATTTTATTTTACATAGTTACAAGTTACATCGTCTATCATACACCTAAATGTATTTTCATATTACAATAAATTTTGATTAGAAAAGCAAAAAAAAATAGCTATTACGAATATTAATACAAAATAATCCTGATTCTACACAGTATATTTATATGATATCTTGTATTTATTTTATTAATTTATAGGTTTCTTATTTTCCATTGACTTTGTTTCCTTTTTTTTGTGTGTGTTAAATGATACATCAAGTCTGCGTGTACCTATTGTCGTTGCGTAATTAATTGCTTTTTGTTTTGGGATGACGGCGTCGTAATTACTCTCGCTTTGAAAGTTAAATTTACCTATACATCACACATAACATATCATCGATATATGATATATATTACTGGGGACATTAAATCGTTAGTTGAATTATTAAATTATTATTAGTTATATAACCGATACCTCTCCTCCCAACTATTGATAAATCATCTGGGAATTTAGTAATAGATTTCAAACACCTAGGCGTAATCTTTTCTCTGTTCCCGCCAACTGCTTGGTAATAGATGGGATTTTCTCCCCATTCCCTTGGGACGATTTATTCGGAAATATTATTATATCGCCGGTTCCAGAAAAAACTTTTGTAAACCAATTTACTTGTAATTCTAAAATATTTTTCTGTGTCGGCAAACGTTTTATTGCACCGGCCGTCAGGAATTTTAAAATGTCCCCAAACATCCCGACCTATTGTTTTCTAAAAGGTTTTCTAAGCCCTAAATATATCCTCTATCATGGCTCGGGTTTTATGATGCAGTCGATATGCCTCCCTGGGAAAGTTACCACTTACTGTTTTCTGACAGAGGACCGCAATTCTGACATCGCACGCGCGCTCATTCCTTTTGTTAAAAGCGGTGCCGACAAGCTCTGCTGGTCATAAAACTATGTTAATCCTATTATTCCTTGCACGTATCAACAAAATATTATCTCTGAAAACCCCATTTTTATTTATTTTAAAGTCAGTTCCTCGACTTATTTATTTGTATTACGGTGGCCGGGCAAATCCTGTGTAGTGAAGCGACTATCTGTCAAAGTAATTATTGGAATGTGGATCCGCGTCACGTTCGCCGTCGATTCTATGGGAATTAATCCTCCACGGTAGTGATAACTATATCACACGGCCCCCCTCTCTTTGACGCGAATCCAGCATTCCCGTTCCCGCACAAACTATACGACGCGTCGTCGAATCCATTCGTGTGCGGTTATCTCAAAATTCTTATTACGGCGTCAGCCTCTCTTGGCAGACTGGAATACAGAGTAGACCTTCCTTCCACGTCGGTGTCTCCCTTGATATCAGTGGCTCAAACCTGCGCGGATCTCTACCCTGTACTCGTATTCCCCATTACCGTGATCTACGGATCCCTTTCAACGAAAACTAAAAATAGCAAGAAAAATCTCTCCCTCATCGTATCGCGTTGTCACCCTTCTCGCGGAAATCTGAAAATCCATCCCAGAGTTAATTGCGTTGGTATCTCGCTTGACACCGACGGCTTATGTAAGCCTGCGCAAATCTCCACCGTGATGAGATCACTTTTTCATTTCCGGATTACGATGCTCACTCGCTCCCCCAAATTAGAGTTGTGTGTGTCTTTCCATACAGCCCTCCTTATGCGTTCTTATCCCTACGTCTTTAACCCTTGTCTCCGAGCCTCGTTATCCATCCCTTCGTTTCCTTTTTATACGTCGGCGTTGCTTCGATATCCTCTGTAGGTTCCTACTTTCCCTAAACACTGTCTGCGTCATCTCCTTGTCTCACACGCCCTTACGTCTGTAAGTCCACGTTGACTCCCTTATCAATGCCGGACACCCTCTTCTACTTCCGCTGTATAGTCTGACACATCACAAACGTTCCCCCCATAAAAGAAAACAAAAACGCTCATCGCTTGATACGCCCTAATTTAAAACCCTTGACATGAAACTTTATGTTCATCATTGATTAACCAACACACTGCTCGCAACCCCTTAGCTGTAATTCTCCAATACACACGCGTTTTTCTATTTGTAAATTACTCGACACCTACACGTTAAAATAAGTATCGCAAAAGCGTTATCTTTATAAAAAAAACATTTATAGTGATTGCGTAAGAAACCCTACATCCAGACAAAACTTTTTACAGAAGACTACTATCGTTATAGACTATATACAACTTATATCATTATTTACATGAATACACAACTCGATATGTTGGGCGCCAGGTAATCTTAATTAGGAGGTAAAATTACCAAAATCCTATGTGCCTTGTCCTTAAATTTTCACCTGCCCTCGTTCCTTACAGCGGCCCCTCGGTCACTACTGGCGCCGGGCGGATCTGATCTGCAAGGACCTTCACCGGTCGTCCCTGACAGTCTACCCAGTACGTTCTCCCGCGACCTATCGGCATCAACACTTTGTGAGGACCGCTCCATTTCGCGGCAAATCCGGCGTGGTACCCGGCGGCTTGATCGGATCGGGGATGTTCTTTCACCAGCACTGCTTGACCGGTCTGGTATCGGACGACCTCCTGCTCCCGAGGTGCGTATTCCGCTTGATATCTCTCCTGGGATTCTCGCATGGCAGCATCCATGGCCGTGGGACCGCACGCCGCGGGCGGAATCAGTTCATCTGGGGAGTGCACCATCCACTCTCCTGGTCGAAGGGGGTCATATCCCAACAGCGCCTGGCCAGGCGTTACGCCAGTTGCGGCATTCCTGCGCCCTCGTAGGGCCCCCAAGATATCAGCTAAGTGCTCGTCCCATCTCATATGGGCCTGTCCCTGAAGGTACGCTCTAAGACCCTTCTTTATTTCTTGGTGGTGGCGCTCGGTTACATTTGCCGCCCGCGGATGATGGACGGCCGTAGTCCAGTGATAGAACTGCCAACGTTCGATGGCTGTGACCCAGACTCGGTGTCCAAATTGGGTTCCGTTATCGGTAATTATCACCTTTGGGTACCCGAAACGTTTGAATATATGTACTATTTGGGGGGCCTTGCTAGACTGGATCGAGAACGCCTCTACCCATCTCGTATAAAGGTCCGTTACCACTAGGATGAACCGTTTCCCTTGGGCGGACGTCGGGTAGGGTCCCATCAAATCTAACGCTACTTTCTCGAATGGTGACCTGGCTTGGGTGCTTCCTAGCTGGGCTGGCGGGCGTGTCGGGTGCGCGCGTGTCGTTGCGCATACCATACAAGCCCTCACGTAACCTTCCACGTCCACTTGCATGTTTGGCCAAAAGTAATACCGCTTCACGGCTCGCAGTGTTTCCTTGGCCCCTGGGTGGCCAGCCGTTTTGTCGTCGTGGTAGGCCGCCATTACCTTACTTGTCAAACTCCTTGGGACGTATAGTCGCATCAGCTGGTCACCATCTCTCTTCCACAGATACGCCCCTATTAAGGCGTAATCTCGTAGGTACCTCTGATCCTGCCCGTTCGGGGGCGGGTTCGTACGCGCTAGTAGCCGCTTTAAATGTCTAACGCGCTGTTGCGTTGCGGCGTCCGTACGCTGCCTTGCTCTCACGTCTTCTGCCAAGGCGAGGTTGGGCTCGTCCTCGTGATCGTCTTCGCTGAGTGGTTCATCAATCGGAAGCTCGGTCTCTGCTTCTAAGTGCATGTTTCCTGTTGAGTCACTTCCGAATACATCATCCGGCTAAAGTCGCCGGGCTCTAGTCCAACCGGAACGTCCTGGGGATTTCGGAAGAGAGCATCCGGCAGCTGGTTCTCCTTACCCGGGCAGTGTTCCACAGTAAAGTCAAACTCCTGAAGTAACAGAGCCCACCTGGTTAATTTCGCCCGCTGGTCTTTGGCGCTCTTTAACCATGCCAGGGCTCGATTGTCGGTCCTCAACTTGAAGTGGCGACCTTTCAAATACGGCCGATACTTCTTAATCGCCCATACCGCAGCGAAAGCCTCCTGCTCGTTCGAGTGCCATCTCTGCTCTGCTTGATTGAACCGCGAGCTGGCGTATGAGACGACGTCTCGCCCGCCGTCGTCCCGAGCTTGGTACAGCACAGCGGCCACTCCCAACTTGCTCGCGTCAGTCTGTACCACGAACTCGCGTGATACATCTGGTCTTGCTAAAGATAATGGGCCAGTTAATGCCCGTTGTACTCGTTGCATTGCCTCCTGAGCTTGTGGTGACCACTTGAATGGCTTCTTAGGACTTAGCAGGTCTGTCATCGGAGCTGCCGTTTCAGCAAACCTAGGCACGTACTCCCTAAGCCAGTTGCAGAGGCCCATGAAGGCGCGCAATTCTTTCCTCGTTCGGGGTGGAGCAGCGGCAGCAATGGCGTCTTCGTGTACAGCCTGCGGTTGATTTCCTGTTGGGGTCCTAGATATTCTATGCTGTCTGCTGCTAGGGTGCATTTATCAGGGGCATACCGGAGCTGAAACTGCTGGAAACGCTCAAACACCAGCCTCAGGTGGTACAAATGCGTTTTCCGGTCGGGTGAATATACTATCACATCGTCCATGTACACCAGACAGAAACTCCTCAGGTACGGTAGGTGCGGTGCCATACGGATCGGCTTGTCATCGCTGAATTTAATAACATGTGGCTGTAAAGGAGCCGGTCCAGCGTATGGGGTGAATATCTCCTTAAACTCTTCGAGCAGTTTTGCCAGCTCCCGGCTTTCGTCCGTTGGTAGCGTCGGGATCTTGGGCAGCTCTGGCCCCTTTGTGTCTGCTCGCTGCCTAGCGGCCAATAAGTGGGTGGTCATCCTCTCTTGTACGCCGAAATGCAGACAACCTCGGTAGAAATCGACCACCGCCCGTTGGCTGGTCAACCACCCGTTTCCCAATATAACCTTCTCCCAAAGCCCTTCTACTACGAGGAACTCTTCCGAATCCCTGTTCCCGGCGATGGCCAGAGGTAAAGTAGCGGTTGCCAAAATTTCCATTGTCATCCCAGAATCTGCCAGGTTTATCTGCTCTAGCGCGCTGCTGCTGCTGGCGTGGCACCAGCTCCACCCTAATCAGGTTGTGTGAAGCTGCTGAATCCACCAGTGCCTCACACTCTTGTCCATCCACTGTCACTCTCATCCGCGGTAAAGCGGAACGCGGGCCGGAAGTTGTGTGACATTCCACTTCCGGTACGCACGCGGTGGTATCCCTTGCGTTTTCTCCCGGTTTTTGTTGACAATGGTTTGGTTTTGGTTTTTGTTGAAAACAACTTATTGTTTTTCTCGGAACACTCTTCCCTATTCGCTTCGATATTTTGTACTGCACGAGTAAAAGTCTCCACTGCTATCTTAAAAACTTCATGCAGCACAAATATTAGTAACGCGGTACAGGTAAACATCACTCGCGTTGCCATCCTGGCCGTGGGCAGCGGTGACCGCATTGCGTCATCCGCCCACTCCACTACCCGATTGCTGTCTTCGTCCCTGTTGTCATCATCGGTCTTCAGGTCCTTAGGGATCTGTCGATTGGGTGGCACATCCTTTTCTACTGACGCCTGCCCTGGGCTGGGCCACTGTTCCAGTTCCCGCCTGGGCGTTGCGCGTTTCCCGCTCTTCGCTCCAGGAATTCATTCCTTTCGCGGCAATCTTTGTTGAGGTGCCTCCCTGGACAGTACTGGCACCGTGGTAAGGGCTCCTGCCATGGTTGGCGTCCCCTAGACCACTGCGCCACTGGCTGCTGCTGGCGCTGTTCCTTCCTCGCTGCCGGTTCCAGTGCCTGCTCTCGCCGAGGCGGCTGGGGCGGCAGCATCACGGCATTACCTTCATGTGGATGGCTTTGCCTTCCGAAGAGTGGCTCCCTTAGGAAGTCCATCGCCGAAACCCTGGCCTTCAATGTTTCAAACGTGTAATTTCCGAAAACGAGGCCTGCTTCTAGCAGCTCCCTGTACTTTGGCCTCATTAATGCGATCAGGTCCGGGCACGCTCCGTCCAGGGACTTGTCTCCGTGCAGCCGCTCATGGACCATTTTCTTCCGCTGCAGGAAGCTAATCCCGCTCTCTCCGTCGTTCTGGTAGTCGCCGTATAGGCTGACTAGAAGGCTGGACCTGGCCGCTTCCATCCCGTAGCGTAGGCGCAGCTGAGCACCGAAGTCCGCCCATGTCCAGCGTCCACCAGAATGCGGCAGCCACCAGGATCTCGCTTCTCCCTTTAGACGCTGTGCGGCCTACTCCACCTGTGTGATGGCGGCGCATCCTGTAGCCCTGAAGAAAGCTTCACATGCTCAGATAAAAATCTCAGGATCTTCTTCGGCCAACCCGCTGAAATGGTCTTCAAGTACCTTTGGGGTGCACGCGAGCTGCCGTATATCTTCTGGGTCCGACCTGTCTTCCGTCTGCAACGCCGCTTCCGCGCTTTCTACACCTTGCCTATTCATCGCGTTACGTGTCACCACCTTTCGCTTCATATTGTAATCTTATTTATCTTATACAAAAAAATTAAATTATTCAGCCCGATTTCCAATCAAAGCGAAATAAAATCAGAACACTGGAGAATTCACCTAATTATTTAAATCGTGTCTATCAGTAATGTCCATTAATGCCTACAAAATATTGCTATTTTAGAGGCCCCTAAATCTTGCGTACACATAATATAACAGTATAATAGTAGTAATATTGCAAGTGAGGAAAACTCGTCCTTATCGTTCACCCCGACGCTTCCCCCCGGTATATTTATCTAGGCTATCGTATTTACCTACCAATTTTTATTTTAATTTAATTTTTATTTAAAAATCCACAAAAAATCTACCAACTATAGGTTTTACTTTTACCGGTAATATTCATAATAAAAACAAAATCTACTTTCACAACGACCAGTACTACTATCGACAAAATTACCGGTTATATCGACAATAACTATTATTTGATTAATCAAAAAAATAAACCTTATTATACGACCTAATTTTTTCTTTTTTGCGTTAATTAATTTTCGAATTAATTACAATACGCAATTTTATTTTTTGATTTTCCCTGCCGTTCTTCTTCGTGACTATTTTTTTTTTGTTTCAATTAATTCTCTCAGGGTATGGGTTCGTTGGAAATCACTTTTCCAACGCGCGTTAGACACATGATACCCGCATGCAGAACGCACGAGCCACACGTTGACGTGCCATAAATGATATCAAAGAGTGATATCATACGGTTTCTTATAAAATGACGACAAATTTAGTAGAATCTTGTTCGCATATTATAAGAAATGTGGTTAAAAAATATTTAAGAACCTTTTCAAAACATTATTATATTTCGAAATAATTTGACTGCTATTTACTATCTTCTGCTAACCGAAATTCAAATCAGTGCGTTTCTTTACATAATTAAGAAAACTCATTCATAACATGTACCTACCTATTTGGTTTGTCAAAATTTTCTTTCTACAATTTATATAAAGAACTTTTTCCTTGTGTAATTTTGACTGTTATCTTAGGAGTTATTTAATTATTAAATTCACCATTACGTCAATGCATAATTTTGATTACCTAAGAGATCCGCTTGATATACCGGAGTAGGGGGGGTGGGGCTGAGGGGTCAGAGGTGATATAAAATCACGGTGTGGTAAACCGGCCGGGAGATCTCAGATCTACGTATGCCGGCGGTTACGCCATCCCCTAGGTACAATCAAAACGTCAGGTGACTGACTAGGACACTGATATCTCGAGGCGGGTGAAGGGATATAAAAATAATAAAATCGAAACAATTTTACAAGTCTCTATATTGGGCACTGTAGCAAATTAATTTACATGAAACATTAATCTTAACTTACATACGACGCAGCAAAGTGGTTACTAATTTAAAAATTACATGAACCCTAATTTAGAGAGAGAGGACAAAATTATAAACAAAGAAAGAAAAAGGACAAAACACATAAAAAATCTGATCTTACTGCTAAAATGGATGGTGACGAGATTAAATTAACACTTCGGTAGAACCAGGTGGGCGGAGAAAAAGTCTTTAGATCGGGTTAACCTGTTTCGGAGAGTTCGGCAGGTGTCTTCTTCGTGCTGCTTCGTGGTGGGCGGCGGCTTCTGGCGTCGGCGTCGTCCTCTGACTGTGCAGGCTACGTCGGCGGCTTCTGGCGTCGGCGTCGTCCTCTGACTGTGCAGGCTACGTCGGCGACTTCTGACGTCGGCGTCGTGGCGGTCGTCGGCAGAGCGTCGGTCCTCCGTCGCGGTGGTACACTGTGCGTCGCGGTTTCTGATACGTCGTTTCTGGCGTCGCGATGCCGATTCGGTGGTCGCTACCGTTCGGACTTACTTTCTTCGAGAGTTACCAGGGTATTCGGCCGGACCGATTTTACGGGTCAGGCTAGAGTTCCTGGTCTCTCCACCTTCTGCTTCCAACTTCAACTCATCACTCAACTCTACTCAACTGCCTTCTTGGCGGCCGGCCTCGCCTTATATTCTCTCCCCGGCGACCCAGGGTGTGGTCGCGGGGAGTCGAGGGGAAGCCTCCAGTTGGCTTTTCGCCGATTGGCTCCTTTGATGTCCGCCCCCGTCGTTCATTCGTCCCTCCAGGTCCCGATTGACGCTATTGGTTACTGAACCCAATGTTGCCTCCGTTCCGCCCCCTATTGTTCTCCCAGTTTGCGGCTAATCTCGATGCTTTTCTGGTATGTAGGCCTAAACACTTTGTTATTTCACGAACGCTATGTTCACTGTTCATATCCCTATCCCGTCACCAAAACACATTGCAAAATGAATTAAACTTAAGGAAAATACTACAGTACAAATTGGCATAGGCGGAAAATTGAAAACACAAATCCGCATCAACACTTTACCCAACATTACCCAAAAATAAAACTGCTTACATATACATACTTAATTAAATCGACACGCCAGACATATTTTTATCGAGCAGTTATTTCTACCATTATTGACTAAGTACATGGGATTGACGCAGGGTTTCATTAGATCACAGTAAAATTCCTTGAGTATGCATTACAATATTAATCTTATTATTAAGTCGTCGGTTTGATTCTTACAGTAGGCCTCTCAATATTTAACGTTATTTATACATTACATCATTACAGGTCAATCCTTATCATTTACATTTAAAATTTACCACTCCGCCTATCCTCTTCCTTTCTTTTTCTTTTTAATTTTTTTTCTTTAACAATGACAACATGTACTTGATACTTAGTTTTATTTTTAATTTTAGCTTAAATAAAACAAGCTATCGTACTTCTTAGTTGGACCAAACATATTTGTCAATATGTGACATAGAGATACAAAACAAAGGGCTAAAATTATACAGACATCGTGGCATTTCTTAGAGAATCAATTAACATAAAAACTTATTTACATGGGATACATGCTTCGAGCGGGTCCCCTAATGTTAATGTTCTGTATACATCTTTGTAATTTCTTTTGGGATTACAGAGTACATGAATTTGCATTAACGCCACTTTCCCGAAAGGAATGCTTACATATACTAACATAATCAAATTCGATAGACACTTTTTTTTTCAAGAAATTATGTTAAACCTTATTACTAGAAGAAAAATTAAGAAAACTTGGCGTAAATTAATTAATGTAACTTTATTTACACCTAAATAATGAAAATTCTTACTTCAATATGTAAGCTGGATTGAATGCAACATCCTTTTTTTAGGACTTTCATTATACTAATCATTATCTTATCAAATCAGTTTTCTTCCACCCCTGGTATAAGGATATAAGAAAAGAATAAAAATAGAGAACACTAAGAAAAATTGTATAAGCCACATTCCACCAGGCAGACAATTGAAAATTTTCCAAACAAGAATTATTTTTGAGCTTTGTTATTACTAGATTAAAACAACTATTTTAAAATAGACCGACAAATTATATTGCTTAAACGAGTAATCAAAACAATAATTGCATGTTTACAGATAGGTTATATACCTATAACCTACAAATTTGTATAGAAAAAAAACACAATATTGGGAGCTTGAATAACTAATGACAAATTAACATTATTCTTAAAAATAACTAAAACTCACAGATTAACATTATTCAACTAGGTGTATGTAATATATGAAAACATAAGACATGAAAGCCTCGATCTAAAGTAATATTAATGTTTATTCCAACACGGCATTTACTTATTTGCAATTAATTAAACTATTTTGTTTCAACCCCGTGTGCTAAAATTCATTCTGCAGACAGATTTCAAAAGACTAAAAAGTCGGAATCTTATATCTCTTCAACCGTGTTACATTTTTTCACGAGATAATATTCTATCACGTTATATATTATATATTACATCAATATCAAACATCGTCGGCAATAATACAATCAAGTTTTTTTTTCCTTTTGTTACGATCAATACATTTTTTATTATTTGCTACAAGTTAGATTAATTCGGGATGATCTCGTTATTATTTCAAATTGCAATGTCCCGTTCATTTCGGTACTTAACAATAGAATACAGAATAAATGAGAAAACTACATATAAAACGCGTAACATCCACCTGCAGAGGTGGCCTGGGTTATCTAAACTATCGTTACCTTACTTAAATTAAACATATCAGTTGCTCATTAATTAGGTACATATTACATTGATATTAT